>JAXGGA010010564.1:0-46261 GCA_038373865.1 Uloborus plumipes | reverse complement strand
TATCTTCAGAAGTAAGAGTGGTACGTTCATAAAAATTTGTACAGTAATTATACATAGTATGCTAATTAATTACTGAAATTGATAGCTTATTCCGAGCTATTTTCGAAGAGTTATGGTCAAAAAGCGGTTTTTCTTTCAACCCCTTTCTTGTCGTCCCCCAAATGCAAGGGTAATTTAATTTCAACTTGGAAATGTTCAGTGAAGCCTATATTTTGTATGACTAAAGTTAAAGAACAATTGATCACTTATTTCTCGAGCTATATGTAAAAATGTGAATTTTTGAAAGTGTCCGGATACTTTTGGCCACCTAGTGTATTAAGCATTCTAAGTCTGGAATCATAGTCTAGATTAGAAAATCTGTTTACTAACCTTGTAGCCCTTCTTTGTACCCTTTCTAATACATTAATATCTTTCTTCAGATAAGGAGACCAAAACTGAACAGCATACTCCAAATGAGGTCTTACCAAACTTCTATATAGAGGCAGAAGATCCTTTTTAGATTTGTTTGAAATAGATCTATTAATAAACCCAAGCATCCTATTGGCTTTGTTACTAGCTATGCTGCACTGTTGATTGAACTTGAAGTCCTGATTTATTAAGACACTTAGATCCATAACATTATCTGCCTTACTAATGACTGAGACTTACTAATGACATAATAATCTATAATTTGACTAGGACCAGGCCTGTTGGGCCCAGAGCCTGTTGCTGGTTGTCGCATTTGTATTTGTATGAAAAAAGGGGGAAAAAAAAGAAACAAAAAAAAGTTTAAATAAATATCTTTGCTGGATCAGGAGCAAGTTATATTACAATGACAAAAGTTGAAAAGATTCAAAAGTTTTGAAAAAAAAAGGAGAAAAAAGAATATGTATTGAAGATAATCATAAGTAAGAGCATAAGTATTCGTAAGTTTGTCATAGCTTCTAAGTACAAACACGTTCTTAACAATGTACTTAAGTGCTACACAAACTACGTAATTCAAAATAGTTTTCAAACATGAATAAATGATCTACTTTGCTTTATTATGAATTATGAGAGTTTTCTAGTTATTAGCCTGCATTTAGCATACAATTTCTCTTTGATATGATTATGACTGAAAAATGCTAAAAAAAAAGCGCTTAAAAATTGAATTTTTTTATTTGGGAAGATAAAAAAATCAATTCTGTGCTAAAATCCACATTTCGTGAAAAAAAAAAAAAAAAAAAAAAAAAAAAAATAAAAAAAAAAAAAAAAAACTTTTCACTGCATTACCTAAGATGAAGAGAATTATCTTATCTTTCTCTCCTTTGTATTTTTCTCTCTCTTAGAATGAGCCAGATTTTGTGAAAAAGTATATTCTAGTTCAAATTATTTTTTAATATAATAAGCAGTAACATAGAATTATAAAATTTATGCCTGAAAAAGGTTCAAATCAGGCAGCCAGAAGCAAAGAGATGTAAATGCCAAAATTAAAAATTTTGAGTCAACTAAAGTCAGTGGTGGCAGAAAAGCGCCGAACTTATGTAGAACAAGAAACGATTAAGGCTCTTTTAAAGTAAAAACTTGAATTCTCTTAAAGTATGCTTTTTAAGTGTTTTTAAATAAGTTTTTCAATTATAATATGAATTGTATGTGGTGCACTGGTAAAAATTTTGTATTTTTTAAATATAAATTACCAATTTTACACCCTCTTTTTCTTTCCTTTTTATGCTCTTCATTTTAACCAATTTTTTTGGTTATCCAAGTTAGTGGTGTTCTACATTAACTAGGATAAATCAAGACTCTACTGTACTGCAATTTACAGACCAACAAAAATTGCAAAATCATGCAAGACAGGAAGAAATGTTAGTTGTGGGATAAATTAGTTTACATAAAATTCAGTGCAAGATCATCATTCTGAACAAAACAGTTGGCAAGATGTACTATTCAGGCAATCAGGCCATCCTGGGTTTGCTGGAACTATGAACACTTAATTATATGTCTTATAAATGTTGCAAACTGTCTTTAACTTGCCATAAATAATCAAAATGGTAAACTTATTGAATAGAATATGGTTCTTTCTAGAAAGTTTGTCGCTGGAAAGCATGTTCATTTTAATTTGCTCTTGGTTATCTGTAGAAAATAGCTTGCACTGCTTGCTTACGCTTCTTTCCATGTAACCCTGCTCCTTAGTGTGAAATACATTTTTCTTTCTTCAAGCTGCAATGAGGGTTCATGTCCTGTAGGTGAATAATATATGTTTTCTGCTGTAAAGAATAAACATTGTAAATACCTCATCTGGCTATGATTGTTTTTAAGCTATCTTTCTACAATCATGCTGAACAGTGGTGAAATACCTGTAAATGATCACCAGAAATTTTACAGACATGCAGATTTACTACACAAATGTAAAAGAAATCCTTTGTTGCTCTTTGCCACAGTTAGTACAATCATCATTGTTGTGGAGAATTTTTCTAAAAGTGTGACACATTTTGAATAATGTAAGAAGCAGGTTCTAATTGCCTAGTTTCACTTCATTCATTATTGTAAATACTTAATAGTATTTTATGTATCTAACATGCTTGCAACTTAACTAATTATCATTATTTTTTTTTTCTTCATTAGAGTCAGTCCTGTGCAGTTTGAAGAGCGAGAACCAAAAAAGGTATATAATGGTGGAGTTTCTGAAGTTTCAAAAGTATTTTTTTCTGAAAGAGCATGCTTCAAAACATAGGAATTGACCATTTTTTTTATTTTTTGACAAAGTTATATATTTTTTTATGAATTATTTTAACCAGTGCGCAGATGCTATTCCCCCCCCCCCCCCAAAAAAAAACCCCATCTGCGCATGACGTCAGTGGTGCACGTAAGCGCGAAATCTAATTGGTTGTAGTGAGATGATGAAGGTCGTGACGTCACCGATTCCTGCGATTGGACAACTCAAGTCAAGCAGAATGGTGTTATTATTGGAAAGAGAGCTGTTAGGTGCACCACTGACGTCACAATAACCACGCCTTGTTTTCAAGGTAGGGTATTTAAAAAAATTAATAAAAAATAAACTGTTGGGAAAATTAAAGTATTTTTCGGGCCCATGTTATTTTTTTATATTATTCTATCAATTTCAGTAACAAAAAGTAGTACTTTTGACTGAAGGAAACTCCCCATTCATCATAATAAGAAATATTACTTTAATGTTTTGTTTTTTTTGCATGCTTGAGGTATCAAATCAATACTGTGTAATTTCTTATCAGTGGAAAGATAAGAACAGTAAAAATTTTAATGTTGAGATACTCAAATTTATGCCACATCAAAGCTGCTTTGCGAAATCATACTGATGCATTTTTGGTATGTTTTGCTTACAATTTCTATATATTAAGGAAATCATAAAGTTGTTTTGTGTTTTTCCTGGCAAATAAATTTCTAATAAGTTTTTGTTTCTTATGAATGATGTAAATATATATATACCCTTGTTATTAACACCTCTTTGCCATCTAATACACAAGTTTTCAATTTAAAATCTATAAAAATCGGTTTGGAAGCAACATGTCTAATTATGGCATCTTTTGCTTCAGCCAGAGTTTCAAGTTTTTTTTTGTTACATACAGTGGTGGTTAAAATTATAAAACAAGGGAAAACTTGCCAAATGTTGCCTGCAGTTGGTTAGATAGTTATAATATTCTGGGTTTGAAAATATTGAAAATTCATTGAGATATGAACATTTGAAACAATTAATTTTTCATGCCGCATGCACTAATAGCAGCAAATCATAACTTTAAAAATGTTTTGCTTGTATAAATGCAGCAGCTCATAAAAAAAATCCAGTTGAATACCGCAAAAATTGAGAAAAATATCAGCGATCTAATAAGTCGATTTTCAGTTATTCTCGGATAGGTAACAAACCATCAGGGGTCGTCGCTAATAATCTCTGTTTTTAACCCCCGATGCAACAAGAGAGGGGGTTATAAGTTTGACATGTCTGTGTATCGGTGTATCTGTATATCTGTTAGCTAGGACCTGTCTTCAGATGATATTTATTAATGATGATATTAATTAAAAACCTTTAAAAATATTTTTGTGAATTTTGAAGTGAAAACATATTTGAAAACTTAAAACAAAAGTACCAAATAAGATAACTTTTTTTTGGTACTTTTTTTATGGAACTCCCATGTGATATAGAACTCAAATTATAACATTTTTTAGCAAATGGGGCTAAGTCTTTTTTCACGCTTTGGAATCTGATGTCACTAATGGCCGACAAGGAAAGAAAACTCAATTATTTAAAATGTTTATCTGTTGTCAGTTTCTATTTGTCAATTAAAATACTTGTAATTGATTTGGGTATAAGGATTTTCAATTTTTTTTCTCTTTATTCTGCTTTTGTGACTAGCAAATTTTACTAGCAAAGTTTGTCTTTCCTTTTCATGTCTATCATGTTCTCTCGAAAACAATTAAACATATTTAAATTTAAAATGCTTTTTAACCAGTGAAGTTAGTTTTAATATTAAGTAATCAAGGTCATGTTTTTTAAAATTTGTAATTTAATCTAAGAACTTGTTATCACTAATCAGACCTTAGAAATGCTGGAAGATTAAAAGCTAGTGCTGCCAATTTATGACCAAAACCTTACGATTCGTAGCCTATCTGAGAATAATTAAAAATAGGCTCATTATATTGCTGATATCTTTCTCAATTTTTAAGGTATTCAACTGGAATTTTTTTATGATCTGTTAAAGTTATAAATTGCTGTCATTAACGCATGCCCCGTGGAAAATTAATTCCTTAAAATGTCCATGGTTCAATGGATTTTCAATATTTTTATTTCACATTTTGGTATGTTCTTTTTCTTGTATGCTGTCATCTGTTCTGAACTTTTTGTAAGGTTTGACGGAAAACTCTGCGTGTTACAAGCCCAGACAGAACCTTCGAATAAAATTGCCATTTTTGATAAAATGTTTCATATCTTTGGAAATATAAGTGGCATTTTTACCGGCTATTTCTAATACTTATGGTTAAAAAATGCCTTTTTTCCCCCCCTTTTGTCCCCTAAATGCATGGCTGACTTAATTTTTATTCGGAAATGTCAGTTGCAGCCTATATTTTATGTGACTAAAGTTAAAGAACAATTGATCGCTTATTTCTCGAGAAATTCTTAAAATTCGGAATTTTTGAAGGTCCCAATACTTTTTGTGATATAGTGTATGCATGTCCTAGGGAGCAAAATTTGCTCTTTTTCTTTTGTTTTACACCTTGCACTTCTTGATGATATAGTTGCTATTGAGAATGTTACATTTTATTTTTTTAATCATGCTACTTGCAGGGACGTCATTTCAAGTTTTTCCGGGGGGGGGGGTGGCAAAGGGTCTAAACACAATGCAATTTCATCGGAAAACATAAAAAACCACACCCACTTATGTGTAAATACATTGATTTCTCAAAGTCAGGGGCGGGGGCAATTGACCCCCCCTGCCCCCCTAAATGACGGGCCTGGCTACTTGGTAATAATTTTTAGATTTTAAGAAAGGTAGCAAATATGGTCAGCAACTATGGTCAACAAAGACGTACAAGTAGACCATCTTCTGCTTTTGTGCTTGTGAAAAAACTGATAATTAGATGAGAGTGCTCCAAAAAAACAAACATCTGTGAAAATTACACAAAAATTAAAATTACGATGCTGTGTTCGAATTGTTTGACATGCTTTACGGAAAAAAAGCTTTGTTATGGAAAATTAATGTTTCCGCTGCCTCTTACAAAAGTTCATTAGGAGCACAGGGTATAGTTTGCCGAAATTGCATTGCTATAAATAAAATAAGGGATGATGCAACTTGATGAGAAAAAGTTTAATTTATATCTGTTAGATTGTTTTTTGCCACTTTTGGTACAATTTCTGTGAATAAAATTTTTTTTGTAAGCATGCAGTTGGAGGGGGTTCAATTATAATATAGAGAGATTCCGTAATTAATGGATGCTACTAAAATTTTTGGGCAAGGCTGAATGAATTCTGAGAGTTATGTTACTGTATTGGGTTCTACCCCAGCTAGAACTTCCTTCCAGCGAAGGTTTTTTGATTAAAACAATCCTTATAAGTGTAAAAACTGCTAAATTTGGATTAGTAACCATGTTAAAACCAAAATCTCTCTGGGAGGAGGATTTACACCTCCCCTTGCTTCGTCGCTGATAAAATAAATAAAATTTCATCAGAGACACTGTTGAAAACTATTAGCTATTCCAGAATAACACCCCAACATATGTTTCTCAAAGTTAAAACTGTAGTTTGATCCAAGTTTCGAAATTTCACTTAACTAGCCAGTCAGAAGGCCTGATCTAAATTCAACGGCAACTCTGTAAGTCATTCTGGCACACAAAATATACAAAAATGGTATTCCATTCTGAAATAAGCAAGAGCTTAATTTCTCCATCAAAATTAATATTAAAAGATTTTTTATCAAGTCCAATGACTACAAAGCTGATAAAAGTGATTGAAAAGAGGGAAAACATTAATTACTGGCACTTTTCTGGGCCAAGCGGTCATTTTCCCTATGATTTTGTCCAGTTCTTACAGTGATTTTTTTTATTATTTGTGGCAAAGATTTAGATTTTTTATTTTCTGCATTCCACAATGATTTCTAGAATTAAAAAAAATAATTTTATGTGTGCATTTCCCTAAATTACTTCAGTGATAAATTTTTCTGTTAAGTTTTCGACTTTCCTTATAGTTCTGTGTATAACTGTAGCAGTGGGGTCATGTAGTAAAACCAAGGGAAATCAGTACAGCAATAGGAGTGTATAGTCGGGGAAGAAATCTGCTGCAAATTATTATTTTTTCAAGGGTTCGTTTTGAACAGCGTTTATTTGCTTATTTATACATTCTTTGATGAAAACTACTTAAATAAACTCGTCCTATATTGCACATTTGACTACCCTTTATTCTAGTTGCTTTGTGCCAAAAAATTGAAAATTTGTATAATATCCAAAATCTTATCTTCTAATATTTTGATGCAAAGCAAATGGATTTTTATCCATCCAAGATTAAAAAAATTCCCAGTAGATGGCAAAAGGCTGTTGATACTGTGAGTGATTATATCATTGATTAAATATAAATGGTGATAAAACTTTAGGGTTTGAAAAAAACATCACTTTCTAGTCCCCCTTAATCTATTGCCAATGTGTATTATTGAATTATATGTTATAATACGACAATAGTTGTAAAACTTCTATTTTTTAAAAGTATTATAATTAGGGGGATGCATCGATAAGTAAATTGGCCGATCACCGATTAATCAGCTTGTCCGATTAATTACCATTTTTACTACTTTCAATGTCTTCATCACTTTTTTTTTCTTTTACAATTTTGATTTTAGAAATACGTGTGATTAATTTATTTCTGAGAGACCATTTTTCTCCAGTTTCCTAATTTTTCCAAAACAATTGCAAAATTTGATTCAATTCCTTTTATTTAATTTTCATATTGTTAATAAAATTAACTAGACACAAGAACTAAAATTAAAAAACAGGGAGGGGGGGACTGGGGTGAGCATGCTACTTTAAGAGCACTTTTAATGTAAATTGACTTTTAAACTATTACTACCCATTTATAGACCAAAACTTATTCCAAAAGTTGTCTCAAGCACTATGATAATGAAGAAAAATATTGACACATGAAATACGTTTCAACATTGCATGTATGTGCATATTCCTCAAACTGGGACATTTAATTTGTTAAAAAATTTATATCAACTTTTTTTTTTTAGTACTCGTTCCTTTACAGTTTTTGAATTATTCGTTTTGTTTTTTCTCACTACATTTTCGTACGTCATGTTACTCTTGTGTTTGTAGAAAATTATTTCTTTATTGTTCATAAATATTTTTCATGGTTAATTTTTGTACGTTGTAGGTTCCTATATTTAAAGCAAATGCATTTTTAAAATATTTATTCCTCCGTTTAATCGAAAAACTTTGGTCGATTATGAATAAAATAAAATACTCATGCGTTTCGCAGTCCAATTTATTAGTCCCGTAGTTGAATTATTCATAATAGTGTCATGTGAATATCATATGGAGGATTATATTTTAATATTTCATTCAGTTTCATGCACTTTTAATTTATTTGTTTCACTTTTGCTCTGTACGCTAACATATTACTTGTTATAATAATGTTTGCAGAAAATTATTTACTGTTAGTAAATTAAAGCATCATAGTTTCTTATTGAAGGTATGCTATTAAAAATGATATTTAAAAATATTTTTTCCGCCGATTAATCGGCAAAGGGGCCGATTATGGCCGATTAATCTTTAGTGCCGATTAATGGGTGCATCCCTAGTATTAATCATTGTTTGTTGTTTAAAAATAATTTTTTATTAATCCAAATAGAAGAGTGTCAGTATGTAGTTATATGTTTGCCACTCCTTTCCACTGAAAGTTGAATGCAGCTGTGGATGTACCCATAGTAACTCCACCAACTATGTATATCTTTTACTTTTCAGCACAAATGTGTTTATTTATTTCAAAAATTGTTTTACAATTTGAGAAAAGAAATATGATATCACTTTTATATTGAATTTATTCACTTCTTATCATAAAGAAAGTTTATTTTATGTTGTATTTGTTACTATTGCTTTTATATTTTATTGTAAAATTACTGGTATTTTTCCAGTCCACTGGGCCTTCAGGTTATAAACCAGCTAGAAGATACCCAAACAGAGATTCTTTGCTAAATAGACATAGAGATCTTAGTCAAGAAAATAAAAGATTGCTTGGTGTACCTTCCACTGTTGCTCGAAATTCATCTTTAGCTCCTCTTCTCAGGGATGGTGGAGGATTAGGAAGCATTCTTGGGGACATTCCGGATTACTATACTGACGGTGGGGAATCAATTTTTACAGGCAAGAGTTTATAGCTAGTGTTTGTTAGAGAGGTCATCATAACACAAACTTCAGCTGTTAGCGCACACAAAATGTTCGGTATTATGCATGTCCAACTTCACACTTCTGATGTTTTCAAATGCACATTTTGCATGTTTATTCTTTTGCACTTAGTGGTTATTCATCAGGCAGTGCTCATAATATAATAAGCACATTATTGCATGGTGCCCAAAATATATTTTAGTATTTTAATACAATTTGCTTCAAGACTAATGACTTATATTTGGGCAGCTGGAATAAAAAAAGTTTAAGATCCCCATAGAGAAGAAAATAAGTTAAAGTCTATTGTTCTTTTTTTTTGGGAGGGGGGGGGGTAGTGTGGTTCACAAACTTAGGTGGAAAAGAAAAATTGTTCTAGATGTCACTGCTGTGTCTCATTTTTTTTAACCTTTATCCACCCTAATATACTGCCAAAATTTCAACCTCCTACTCGAATAAAAAGATAGTGCTCAAAGCTCATGTTTTTGTCAATTTCAAGTGTTTTTCGGTTGAGCAGCAAAAAAAAAAAAAAATCTCATCAGGTCTTTGTCATCATTCTTGTGGATTCTCACGTAAAATGATATATTGATCCAAATATGGCCACCGTTTTTCCCATAGCTTCCCACTTTTCGGAAATGGTGCCCCCTTCTCCTATTTTCATCAGATTTCAACAATTTCATAGCTATTATTTGTAGAGGAAAGAAACATTATATTTACCATTAAAATTCTTCTATAGGGCTAGAGATGTGAAAAGTTCAAAACCATAAACATTTGTTACAAGTTAGGAGACTTATTGGGGTATTCCCCCTCCCCTCCCTAAAATATTTAATATATCATCAACAGCTCATTTTTCCAGCTTCAAAATTTTTCCTCTTATTTTTTGGTGCAACACAAGAGTATCGAAAGCCCTTCTATGACTCCCACGTCCAAAAAAATTTTCAAACGGTAAAATTATATTTAAACCTTGGGACAATTACGTCTTACATACGAGTCACGCTGCAGATGTCCTACAGTCTACAGTAAAGAACCTTTCAGTATTATTTATATTTATTCCAGTTATGTTCCCAGATATAATTCCATTGAAAGTTGGGGAGAGATTATCTTGAAGGGGGAATCCGGGTAGTCATATTTGGATTCAGTGGGTCATTTTGCATGAGAATAGTGTCAGATGCATTTGAAGTTTTTTTTTGCCAAGCAGTGGTGTTAGACTGAAATTTGCGAACAGTTTTTAATTAAAACCAAAATATTTAAACTTCTTGCTTTGCAATTCAAGTTTCTATCTTTTGTTTATTTAAAGAGAGAGAGAGAGATTTTTAACATTGAATATTTTGTTGTCTCAACAAGGATAGCTGTTTAATTTTCTTCAACAACAGGTAAAAGAAACTGCTTATTGTCCTCATTATTGAAATAAATCCTGTTAAATTCTCGAATTATTTGAACATTCCCCTCAACAGTGTCATTCACCATTCTTTTTCTCTTTTAATTTTTTTTTTTTTTTGGTAATTCCGTGATTGATATTATATTTGCATTCATTGGGGTGTAGGACGAAGGATGTTAGAAAAAAATCCATAATATTCATGTTTAAAAAAAAACTAAATTGTTCTGTACTACACTTGTTATGTTTTGCATCTTTATTCCTGTAATAATTTGATTTTCTTTCTGTTAGAATTTCATCTGAAATACTAAGTTTACTAACTAATTCACCAGAAAGATACCACAAGTGCTTTAATAAAACTGTCCTAGTTGCTATTCCGATTTCCATGTTGTTCATATCTCATAAGATTTTTTCCAAATTCAGATATTCCTTGGAGTTTTAATAGCAAGTGGAGCATCTATTAATGTTCTATTAATGTTTCGCTGTACAAAAAAGCACTGAAACTGTAGAAATTATTGTATTTAGGTTTGCTCTCTCATGATTAAAAGAAAAATCTTTCGTATATAGGAACATAAATGTTTTGAAGACATAGAAGAGATTAGCCATCCGCTAAGCATTATGCATAGCACCTATCACTCACCACTAAATTTTTTCAGATATCCTTCCCAAATGGCTAATAATCACTCTAATACCTCTTTTAAATCAGCAAGAGTGATTATAGATTTATCTATAGATTTATAAAAAGCTTACAATTGAATTTTCAAATTTGTTCAAGTCTTCTTTCAGTTCCATGTGCAACATTCTTTTTTTTTTTTTGCTTGATTTGCCAAACATTCTTTGCTTTTAAGATATTAAAGAGTAGAACTTGTGAGGAACATGATGCGCAAAGTAAAAATGAAGTAAATATCTTCTCCTTAATCAAAGATTAGTTCTATGCCATGATGACAGCAGACTAGCTACAATAGTTTATTTTGTGCAATTAGTTTTTATAATTTAACTCATTCTATTTACACCAGTGTTAGCACTATTAGTTTAAAACTTTCAATTCTGCAAATTTTTTCTCTGTCTTCCACTACTTTAAAATAATAAAAATATTTTGTGCAGTTCTTTCACAACTCTATTTTGGCATGCTTAAAAGTTTTTGAAAAATGTAGCACAACATGTACAGCAGGTACAAGTAGTATTGCAATCTACATTGCATGCTGTGTTCTGCCAAATACAGTCAATTCTCGATAACTCGAATATGATGGGACCAAAAAAAACTTTTAACTATCAGAAGTTCGACTTATCATTAGTTTTGATTTCCAGCGTTTTAATAAGCAAAATTTGGAGTATTTAATTAGTATATACATAGATGATACAAATACAGAGCACATGAATTTTTTTATTGATGAAAATGTACATTGTTTATAAAAAAAAGTTAAGAACAAAAACAAGAAAGAAAATAAATCTTTCTTTTTATTCGTATTTCATTCTTGTGGGACAATCCGTCATTTGAAACTGCAATGAGCAGTTTTGTAATTCTAGAAACAGTAAATGTTAAATCCTTTTTACACACGGTTTTCCTTTGGCTACGCATTCATTTTCTTTCATGGTTTTGTATATACTTTTCGTAGCAAACCTTAGTATTTTTATTAATTTTTTTCAACTTCATATTAAAGAAATTTTTTTATTAACTTCTTTAAAAGTCGTTTGTTCTAAATTTAATAGTCACTATCCTACTGTCATGTTTCATTGAAGATACAGCAAGAGCCACCACAGATGTTATTCCTTTATTGCACACTGCTTCAACAGATCTTTTTTGGATTTTCGTTTTTTTTATCTGCAGGAATAGCAAGAGAAATAAAATTTAGTGCTCTCACTGTTTTTTCTGCTTTTTACTATCAAATGTTTAGTCACCTCAAAAAAACTTCGAGTTAAGAGAAGTAAAGTTCGAGACATGGAGGAAAATTAACATGGAATCGAAGACGAAGGGATCAGGACCAAGTAAAAAGTTCGAGTTATAGTAATATTCGAGTTATCAGACTTCGAGTTATCACAAATTCACTGTAGTTGATTGTATCAAAGGTGCTGCTAGGTTCAAATGATTAAGAAACATTCCAATTGATTTGACTAATATTTATGTGTTGGAAAAGCAGAATTACTGAAAAAAATTCTTTTGTAAGAAAATAGTCTTTTTAGTCTGAAAAACTTGGAAATTGGGAAAAATTATGAAATTGCGTTAAGAAGAAGGGTGTTTGAGCACCATCTTCCATTAAGAGTAGAATATTGAAATTTTATGAGAGTGATCATTAGCATAAATGTAAATATATATATATATATATATATATATATATATATATATATATCAGGGTCGTGACGTCTGGGTAGGCAAGGTAGGCAGTGCCTACCCACGAAGAAAACAGACCAACCTTTTAATTTCATTCAATGACAAATAATGCGTTGATTGGAAAAAATATTTAAGTATTACGCAGCAAGTATAGTCAAAACTTTTCCATTTTTGTACAATTGAAAAGCATCATCCGTCTCTGCTTTTGGACCTCCATATAGCATCAAGGCACTCACGTGCCCTCACTATTTTCCCCTTCGTATCAGCCAAAGCGACGGTGAAAGCAGAATCATAAGTGCCTTCCCTGCGCAGGCGACGAGTTTTCTCACTTCTGCGCAGCGTTAAAATCCGTAAGCTTCGCTCTGTCTCTGCTGGTTTCTTCGATTCTCCACCGAAAACTGAGGGCGTCTCGATTTATGTTTCCTGTGGTGTTTTGTTTTCCATGTATTCGTCATTTTCAAAGGTTGTTTTTTTTTCATTTGTCATATTGTTTCCCATGTTTCTGTTGAAACCTCTGGATAGTTGTTTCGTTTAAAATTTTTGTAAAAAAGACTTACGAAGAAATGCGACAAAGTACTGAAACATGCATGTCATTAGTACTTGAACGTAAATTTCAAAAAAAAAAAAAGCTTTTGGAGTTGATAAGGATGCATTCAGCAGTCTAATAAAAAGTACAGAAACTTTATTGACATTATAAGACTAATAGCAGATTTAGCAGATATTTATGGGAACAAGTTTTTGTGACAAATGTATAAAAAATGCGCTTGATTTTATTCTTGAAAAATTAACTGATCCACCTGTCTCAAGGAACAGAAGTTTTTGCAGTTAATTTTCACTATTTTTACCATCTACAATCGTTTTTGTAGAGTGAATATTTTCTGCCATAAAAAGAATTATGGGCTACACAAGGAATACAATGACAAATTAACGACTTTCATATCTTATTTTGATATTCATGGAAAAATAAAGTGAATAAAATGAAACAAGACACCACTTTCAACTTTTATGAAAGTCACGGATATTTTCACTACAATGAAAGAACGTAGAATGTGGATTTTCTACAGAACTAGATGAATACCTTTTCACATATGTTTATACAAGGATTACGTAAATATCATTGATATTCATACTGTTTCAATACGGTTAATATCATATGCGTTTTTTAACACATGTATTATTATTCCACAAATAATCTCATCTGCCTACCCTGGGCATTCCTTCACGGCACGTGCCATATATATATATATATGGGGTGAGCCTTGATCCATAGCAAAAAAAAAAAAAATATTTTGAACCACCCTAGGGTGGCATGAAACATTTTATTGTATGCATTTTCCTAGATACATGTATGTTTATTTTTTTTCTCAAAATGTGATATGATTTTGTATAATGGTTATCAGGCATTTAATGCTAAAAAAATACAAGTAATTCATAGTTTCACCTTCCAGTTCAGTGACAAATGCTGTACCTGTACTAGGGGTTTTCAACTGGCTGGGCCCTGGCAGCATGCAGCGTTTAGTATCTGCAGCCTGCAGAGCCTTTTGGAAAAATTATTTGCAACGTTAAATTTCATATTTGTATGCAAGAAAAGGGTTTTAAGAAAATTTACATCTGTTAAAAATGCAGTTCATTAAGGAATACCGTATTTTATGAACTCTAAGACACTTCAACCAGCAAACTTTTGGTTGCAGCAACTGCTCTCAACCACTTAGAAGATGGAAGCCCTTCTGCTATACTATGAAAAATGTTGCATGTTTAAAATCCTTACTGCTATAAAAATGATTGTTATCAGTCTTAATACTAAAGATAATTTCATTTTATTCGTCTTAAACAATATTTATTTGTGTTTCTAAATGTTTTGCATGTTTTAAGCATTTTGCACTCCTAATTTAAATTGACTTTATATATTGTTATATTTATATTGTCTCTCACCTCTGTCCATTATATATCTTAAAACCCTCCTGGCCTTTTTATTTATAGAAGTTACTGTACAGTTCCTTAATGCTCAAGTCAGAAGTCTAAAAGAGGAATTAGAAACCTTAATACGGGAATGTGTGGATAAGGTATAATATTTCTTTAATTATATTAAACTTTGCATATTGTTTCTATTCAAATCTTCTCCTCAAAAACGCATTTTAAAGTCACTACAGGTTGCAAATTATTTGAATTTTGCTAGCTATTATATTTAGTGTCAAGACATGATTACGTAGCAAATAAATAAAGCCAGTCATTTACAAAGTAGAAATGATTACTAGTTGTTAAACTTTAGGCTAATTTTTTCTCTATTTACTGATAGTACAGCACTTCTATGTTTCTTGTATTCATGTGTATCTAAAAAAACTTCCTATTTTCTCATATTTTCTGTTTTTGGACACTCATTTCCTGTGATTTTTCCACATGGTTAGCTATTTTTATTTCCAACTGTACTCAATTATTAACACCAAAAGTAAAATCAATTATAATTATGCTCCACTCTGATTTATGGGTCATAAAATAACTTTTCTCAAGAAGTACTTCATTTTAGTTTCACATTATTTTTTTTCGATTTCTGATCCTCCCAAATGTTCACTTCTTGGCAACATATTTACATGTGAACACCTATCAAAAAAAAGGATTATATTTTACATTCGACATCGACTATCTAACTCAACAATTTGAAAGGATCTCATTTCAACAGCTACTTGAAATTCAATACGACATGGATGGTTCAAGAAACCGCAAATCTATAAGAAGCCCTGATGTTAACAGCAACGCCCTCTTTTTCGAAACTCCGTGCTGCCAACATCTCATCGAAACTTCTTGAGTGCTCGCGACAGGCGGTAAATTCTTAAGGGGCGATAGGGGGCGATGGGTATTTAGAAGAGAAAACAGTAGTAATAAAAGGGTAACGAAAACTGAAATTGTGTTAAAGTTCACGAGCTTTCTCCTTGCACCTCAGATGAACCTTTGTCATTCATTGCCAATTTTATGAATTTTCAGATTTTCAATATTTTTTTCTTCAAATTTTTAGTTTCAATTATTTTAATTCTCCCAGATTCCAGTGTAGTTTAGAAAATAATTTCTTTGAAAATGTACTTCTCTTTTTTGAAGAGTACGTCGATGATTTTAGTTAAATCAGCTTAGTTACCCTTCAAATGCTTATCAGTTTGCTTTGTGAAAGAAAAAAAAATAAAGGTATTTTATTCATTTGGTAATATTTTTAGTTTAAAAGTGATTGGTTATAGTTGCTTTATTACATGCATTTTACTTCAAATCAAAGTTAGGTGCTTATATTTTTAAAATATTGATGTTCACTTGTGCTAACTTATAGTTTTTTTTGGGGAAGAAAAGGAGGGGGTGGGGGCGATAGGTGTCAGTCAGCGTCTTGAAGGTTGGGATGAGCTTTAAAACGTTGGGAAACACTGTTTTAGTCAAATACAAATACTCCAATGCACTGACTTTTGTAAGTTGTAACAAAAAAAAAAAAAAAAAAATATTGAGGTGTTAAATAAAAAAAAAAAACACCTTGCTTTTTACTGTAACTGATATCAAGAAATAATTCAAAATACTTTAAGAAAGTCATGTCATGTTCAAAATTTCTGAAGTTTTGTAGCTTGTATGGTAAAAACTATACTACCCAATACGCTTCCATGAGGGTAATTTTCTGCAAACCATCACATGTCACTAATCTCAAATAAAGAAGAGACAGTTTTCTATACATTCTTTAAAGAAATTAACAGCATTTACAAATAGTACGGCAGTAAACAGAATAAGATGAACAGCATTTATAAGAAATGAAAATAAATAATAGTAATTATAAAAGTTACTTTTACTTAAAATACAAAAAAAAAAAAAAAAAAAATGTTGATCTTAAAAGCAAAAATTTTTTAAATATTTTACTTGAGATGTATCTACAATTTTATGGCTCATTTAAATTAGAGAGCATGAGATAACTCATATTTATGGAAAATCTTCTGCATTTGCAAGTTGTAATTTGCAAGTTGCTCATTTCAATTGTTTATCATCAATGTTTTAGCTACCCAAACCTTGGGTAAATACCCCAAAAAAATCCCCTATCCACTGGGTATTTTCCCAATACACATCACTAATCATAAAAACTGCAAAAACTGACTTTGCCAATCTTAAGTTTCATCATCTTTCATATTTTTCTGCAGAAAATACTAAATTTGAATTACTTTTCCACCTTTTTTTACCGCAAGGCAATTTCCAAGCTTTTTCCATATGTTCCCAAAGGTAGAAAATACATGTTCAATTATGGTAGAACTTGGTTGGCAACTTAACAGTTAGGTAAAAAAAGGTATGAAACCATTCAGGTAATTTTTCGAACTGCTGAGTGCGTCTACTCATTAAAATCCATCACTTTGAAGGCCTTTCTTCATAAAGATAAATTACTTTTTGTAAACGCATGCATACATGGCTCACATTGAAGGAGAAAGGTGAATTGCCCCATTATCTTCATGTCAGCTTTCTGAAACTTCATTAGTTAAATTGCTCATAATATTTACAGTAAAAATTGTCTTTCTTGCTTAACGTTTGAACTTTTTTCTATTAAGCATACTTTTTTCTGAAAAATAAGCTCTTACTGAAGTGTTTCCCCCACCTTTTTCCGCAAAAAGACAAAAAAAAAAAAAAAAAACCCTTTATTTCTTTTATAAACCCCAAAAGAACCCAACAAAAACTTTTTTTTTGGGTTTTAATAAAAAATCCTAAAACATCATTGGATCCATGTTTTTTTTAAACCCAGGTTTTTGCCATTGGTTTGGACATAGCTTTAAAAACTTGGAAAATTATTTATTAATATTGTTGGCCCCGATTGCTTAAACAAATACTGTCGGTTCCAAGAAATATAATTCGGATAAGCGGGGTGTTCTATTAAGCAGGGATCTTTAACATTGCCTCTATGGTATGGGAAATATTTGGTTCTGAGATGTTTTATTTGTCTTAAACGAGGTATACGACTATCCGTTACCTGATTAAGCGAGGACGACAGTATATATATTTTTTCAATACAAAATCATTGAGCTCTATTGCAATAACTTTAATTTTGAACTTGTAAAAAATCATTTTGTCCTGTTTTGCGAGAATCACCCTTGTAGATAATTAATGACATTTATTCATTTTAGGATGAAATGATTATACTTCTAGAACAACGTCTGAAAGATACTGAAATTGATCGTACTAAACTTCAGAGGGATAATTCAAACAAAGAACAGCAAATTGAAAAATTGCAAAAAGCTCTAGATGAAACTAAAGATAAATGTGACAGAATGAAAAAAGAACTAAGTTTTGTCAATAAGGTGAGATGCTTATAAATTCAAATATCTTGAGGCAAAAGCATTACCTTGTGGTATGAATGAAAATATACCTTAGAGTTTTTACTTCAAACTCATCATGTGAAGTATGCCAACAAGTGCTGTTTTCTATTGTCTTTCTTGTTTGGATTTGTACTTAACATTATACCTCTAAATGGAGTAAAAACGATTAAGCAAGTGTTTATATTTTGATTTTGAGGAAATTTATATAGTGCTCTTTACCTCCTAAGAACCGATATAATGTTTGACTCATTTCATCAAAATTTTATTTAAAAAAATAATTAAGAATTAACTTTGTTTTGTCTGAAAACATTACGTAAAACCCTTATGATGATTGAAGGAAGTGGTCTAAAATAGTTTTGTAATTATATCCTTTAACGTGTCTAAATTTAATTCATGTCTGTTATAGTGCACTACATTAATACTAAATTATGAATCATGTAAACACAATATAATGCATTTTGTCAGATAAGAACAAAAGCACCAGTTATTGTAATTGATTGGTGCCCCATTTTAGGCTTCAAATTTTTCATTATTATCAATTAACCTATTTAGTCATTACAGCATTTAAAGCAGGAGGCTATTAAATTTGTTGATGTTTTCAGTAGGGGTGCACCGATAAGTAAAAAAATTAGTCGATTACCAATTACCGATTAATTGGTTGACTCGATTAATGATCAGCATAATTATATGTTTAATGCTCCCGAATGCACTATCAGTGTTTTTTTTTCTTTTGCAAATCTATTTTTAGAAATAGTGCTGATTTACGAGGGTTGCTTTTTTTTTCAACCTCCGATTTTCTATAAAAATAAAAAGGATGAATATACAAAAAGTATTTTATTATCAAAAGTAATGAACAATCTAGGTTTCTTCCCTACATAATTAATTTGACCATTGAAGCATTTGTTATATAAGTGAACGAGCTTTGTAATACACTCCTCATAAAATGTTACCACCAAGTATTGGAAATGAGTTGCGACGGTGTCTTTCAGTTCCACATCACTTTGGAAGCACGATGCCTTTCCAAACCCCTAGCAAGAGTCCCCAAGCTTCTGCTTCAGTTTAGAGAACAGAGGAAAGTCACTTGACGCTCGGTCGGGATTAAATGGTGGGTGCTCAAAAATGTCCCATTGAAATTGCTGAGTAAGCCGTTTGGTTATACAAACGCTATGAGGAGGGACATTGTCACGTATCAGAACAATTCCTGAAGTGAGCACAACTCTTTGTTTGTTTTGAATAGCTCTCTGTACGCGTCGTAAGATTTCATAATAAGAATCTGCAGTAATTTGCAAATGATTTCACAATTCAAACTTGGTGGGAGAATCAATAGTTACAGCCATGTTTATGTGACATCAGCTCAACAGAAAATGGCGTGATGGACTTGCCAGTGACAAATTGTGTAAAGATGAAGGTGCATAGTTGCCTACTATGCACACCAGCCACCTACTGCATGCCTGGCCTTCATACTGTGCGGTGCGATCAGAAGTTGAAAAAAAGACAGAGCTCGTATATCTGGGAGAAAATTTATTTTTTCCTTATTTTCCCAAAATAATTTCAAAATATTATTCTAATTCCTTGAACCAATTTTCATATTATTGTTAATGAAATTACATAACATAATTAAAATATTGTTGACTATTTCAGCCAGATATGAAAATTAATAATAAAAAAACACTTCAATTTAGGAGGGCTTTAATAAAAAAATATTTTTGAATTATTGATAGCCATTTAATTCAAAACTTTTATCCTTTGTGAAAATTGAATGTTAGCTAAAAGCACTACTCTAAGAAGGGAAGTATTGATGAATGAAAACACATGAAAAATGTTGCCACATTGTTTCTATGTGTTTATTTATTCAAAGTAGGAAAATTAATTCAATAAAAAATATATATCAACTATGAGGATAGTTTTTTTAAATTTCATTCTTTGAATTATTTGTTTTGGTTTTACTCGCTGCACTTTTGTACTACATGTTACGAGTTAACTTAAGTTTGCATAAAATTATTTATTTTTTGTTTATTAATTTATTCATTATAGTTTCTTACATCGGTTGATCGGAAAAATTTGACTTATTATAAATAAAATGAAATACTGTACTCATGTTTTCGCATTCCAATATTAAAAATTCAGGAATTGGTCTATTCCTAACAGTGTCCTATGAATATCAGCTGTGAGAGTTATTTTTTAATATTCCATTCAGTTGGATGCACCGTATGAATCGTTTGCTTTGTTTTCACTTCGTGCACTTTCATGCTACATGTTACAGTAAGTGAGGATTGCAAAAGAATGCATCTATTCACTCTTAGTAAATTTTTATCTTAGTTCCTTGGTGACAGTATACTTTAAAAATTAATATAAAATCTTTTTTCGGCCTATTAATCGCCAAAATTTTTCTAATTATTAATAATCTGCAAAGTGACTGATTAATCGGTGCATCCCTAGTTTTCAGTATTATTTTGCTACTAAATAGAATTATTTTTTAAACTTTTTGTCATAATATTTTAGAGAGATGGTAAGTTGATAGGATTGGATAAAAAAAGTCTCTTTAAAGTAAACGATATTTAGTTCTCATTTTAGAAGATTTTAACCTAACTGTTAGAATACTAAGCAAGTCTTTTTATTTTTAAATTTCAATAACTTCTTTGTAAATACTTGAGAAATATCACTTTCAATCTTCATTTGTTTTACTTATATTTTTAGATACATAGGTAACAAAAGCATTAATTCAAATCAGTCTTAATTCCATATTTTAAATTTAAAAGAAAAGGATACCCTGACTAATGGTTAAAGATTGCTTTGGTGATCAGGCATTAAAAAAGGGCTTATTTATAAGTTTGCCTGCTTGTATACAAATTTTGTATGCACAAAGCACTGCTGTAACTGTACAGGCTCTCTATATTGTTTAAAGACTATTTCTCTTCTTACTTTCTCTGTCATCAATTTCACATTTTGCTTCCAGTTGCCGGGTTAAGTTCAGCCCGATGAAATGTACAACACTTCCGCTTTCATCAGGGCAGAGCTCTTGAAGTTTTATGAACGTAACGAAGATTTGTCTTCACTGGTCCAGTGGTCAAAGCACTTGCATTGCTCTGTACGCAGTTTGGGGTTCGATACTATCTCCCTCAAAAGTGATTAAAATAACTTACGAATTTATGCAAAATTGATTGATAGCGGGAAAGAATGAACGCTACTAACATTAAATAAATGAATACAGTCGTCGCTCGATATAACGACCACCTCCGTCCCACAGAAAAAGGTCTTAAAACGAGTGGTCGCTAAAAGAAGTAGAATTTATTTAAAAGAATACAGATGTATCATGCATGTTCATAACTTTCATTAAAATGGGCGATTTTTAAAGTTTTTAACCAAGTACTCATTTTTTTCAGTAGAAAAAATTACATTAGTGCAAAATACTGTAACAAAATATTAAACAGATTTTAAACTAGAAAATATAGAGAAGAATTATTGCATACTTACAAACAGGCTTGGAGTAATCGCCGATTACGTAATCGTAATCTGTGTAATCAATTACATTTTTTGGTAATCGTAATCATAATCATAATTAGGAAATGGGACTCTCGTAATCGTGTAATCGTAATTTTAATCAAGTATTTCTTCCGTAATCGTAATTGTAATCTAACTTTAAATAATCGTAATTTAGCCTTGTAATCGTGTAATCCAGACTTGCTGAAAGTGAAAGCTTCTAAGTTGCGTGCGCTTAAATATAAGAATTCAATCGCGGCCCCCGGGAAAAATCACTCGAGGGAAGGAGCGTGTTCTTTGTCTCGGGGGGTCTCAGTTCAATGTAAGCTGCAGAAAGACAGCAAGTTGTTTCTTGCTTGTCTAGAGAGTCATAAAGCGAGCCCTAACGTAAGTGCTTTGTAACCGTAGGCGCTACGACAAGACCGTCTCTCCTGATTTTTAGGATGGGTCATCAATTTCCCCTTTCATCAGCTGTCAATGATAGCTACAAACAAAGCTGCCGTACCCTGCCCTTCTTTGGGCGAGGACAGTAGTATCAAATTACTAACACATACTTTTCGTCTTAACAGGACTCAAAACAGTTGCATGGTTTTTGATTTTTTCCCTTTTTCTTTCATTAATAAAAGAGGAGGACATTTTTCAAAAGAAGAGGGAATTTGCAACTGCGCCTTAGTTGTTCAATATATATTTGCAATACAGCACTCTCATTTGCGATCTGGTGACTTTTTTTAAAAATATTTTCACATATAATTTAATCTTAAGTTTATGATTTACACTTTAATGCTGATAATTTTTTAACCATTACGCATATAAACGAAAAAGTGATGTATTTACAGATTTTTAAAACATTGCTTATGAACAAGACTAAATGCCTATGGTTTATTTTTAAGCTTTTATTGAAATTATTCAAAGCACAAAAAGATAATTTACTTTTGTATTAATGTTTATTATTTTAATTTCATGTTTTTAGTGCCAATAATAGCACTTCAGTATACCTTAAAAACTGTGACATAAAATATTATTATAAAATGGTCTCACACACACGCAAAATAAATAAATAAATCCTCAAGTTAAGATTACACATTAGTTACAATCATCTCTATAAAATTAGTGGATCAAAAATCAAAATTCTTCAGCTATGACACTGCTGTCGCGAATGAGCATTATATATGTTATATACATTATATATATACTGCCCCGCGATGAAAAACACATTTTATGATTTGCACAACACTTATCAATCTTGCTCTCATTGAAACAAAAATTTTATCCATGCATTCAGGGTCGCCCCGAACTAAAATTTTTGGGAGGGGGAAAATCATCAATTTGCCGATTGAAGTTCCGATTTTTTTTAATGAAAACCGAATGATATTATTTTACCGAATGATACAATACAAGCACGCACACATGTCATACATGCATAACATTTAGTAAGAAGAAACATTAGGCATCTTTTGTAAAAAAATTCTAAAAACTAAAAAGAACAAGTAATCTCAATATTGTAATATTGCCTTTAAATTAACGAATCGTCAGCAAAATGTGCCGAACACGAAAATTATTGGAAGGTCACAATGACCTCCCGTGGCCTCCCATCGGGGCGCTCCTGCATGCATTAGGTATGAAAAATGTTAAATCTTATAAGAATATCATTTGAGAATTTTATTATTCTAATACTAATTACATTAAAACAATTTATAAATTGCATATATTTATATTTTTCCTGATAGTAATTTTTACAAGAATAAATAGATGGTTAATTTGACAAAATGCTATAAAAATATTACTAACTGTGCAATATTGTGTAATATTTTTAAGAAAGTACTTTTACATGTTTCGTTTTTCTATCACTCAACTGATAAGGTATAAAACTAGCATACTAAAACTTGACACCTCCCCCTTTCAAAATTTCTGGATCCTCCTCTGTCTATAAATATTTCTCACAAATCTGTAATCGTGTAATCAAAATCGTAATCGGCAGATAATAATCGTAATCGATTACATTTTTTTGCGTAATCTAATTTTGCTGTAATCGTAATAGCGATTTGGCAGAGGGTTGTAATCGTAATCGTAATTGTAATCTCCAATTTTTCACGCTCGTAATCGTAATCGTAATCGATTACATTTTCTTGTAATTGACTCCAAGCCTGCTTACAAATTCTTTATTTCATGAACAAAAAAATAAGTTTGGCTTTTTACAAAACATAATTTTCCATTTCAGTTATAGATGATATTTAGTGTCCAGTATTTTTTTTTTTTTTTTTGCATTGCAAAAAACATTTTAAATTCCTACTACAATACGAAACATTTTTTGCACTAGGAGCTATTGTTACGGCCTTCTTCTGAACATGATACATAAAGTTCTTCCCTCCCTTTGTTAAAGTTAAACTGAATACTGAAGACTCCATGAACTTTGTACATAAACAATAATCAAAGTTATTGTTTATGTACTGTATAAAAAATTTTACTGTTTAAAAAAAGCCTGAAATATTGTCCTCTGAATTTGGTTGCTGTATTGGATTGAAGGATACAGAAAAGTTGTCATAACGGAAGCAAATTAACATAAAGTATATAAGGATAAATTTGGGGTCTGTCCCACTGGTCGTTATAATGGGATAGTCTCTATAATGTGTGGTCGTTATAACAAGCATCGACTGTAATTGAAAGTAATCTTTAAGTATTTAGGAAGCGTAAAAATTGCTCAAAAACTCAAGCACAAAAAAAGCTTTTTAAATTATATTTAAATTATTTTATATAAAAAAAGCTTCTTAAATTAAAAACTTTCTACCAGCTTGATTCGCACTAAAAAGTATGAAATGAAATAAATATATAATTTCTTGATGACAACTGTCAAAAATTTCAGTTAATCTAATTAGATCTTTACATGTTGAACCGCCTATTTCGTCTCTCAAATTTTTAATTGAAATTTTATTTTCTACTTTGGAATTAATAAACAAAAAAGATATAATTTGATGAACTGAAATTTGGCAGTTGTCATCAAGAAATTATATATTTTATTTCAACTTTTTAGTACAAATCAAGCTGATAGAAATAAATTAAAAAAGTTCTTTAAATTTAAAAAGCTTTCTTTACATTTTATTTCAAAATCTTTTTTATGTATTGCCATTCAAAAGTTCCAATCTGTGTATATGGAACAAAGCATTCTTTAATGTAAGCATTCAATGTTCAATTTAATGCAATGAGCTGTTTTATGCGACAATTATTCTGAAATTTTGAAACACTAATGACTATTTTCTTGAAGAGGAAACATTCAAAGTTGTGTAAGATAATTTTCATTACTCTTTAAGATGAATATTAAAGCATATTTTAGTTACAGATTTCTTTTTAATAGGAAACAGATATTTTGAAACAAGGCCAAAGACAAGCTGCATCAATCAAATCTAATCTAGAAACTAAACTTGCTAGATCGTTGGAAGAAAATGAAAGAATAAAAGGAGAGTTACGACAAGCAAAACAGAATAGTAAAGTAAACACAGTTTGTTAATTTTTTTCATATACATTTTAGATATCTCTTTGTCTTCAGAGGTATTGCCTGAAATTTTGCTGTAATATAAGACATTTCTAGATGTGTTAAGAAAATACTTAAACAAATGCATAAACACAAGATGAAAGTGAAGTTTTTCATTGAACAAGGCTGATAATCTAAATAATTCTATACCAATTAAACCTTGCTTGCCCCCCCCCACTCACACACTAATTAAAATCTTGCAATTCAATGTGTGCCAAAATTAGGGAAAAGAGATCCCTACACTATAATATTGGAACTTTTATGCCATATGTGTTTTGAGCTTGGTGGGTAAAAAATACTGGTGGGTTTCCTGATCCTATAGAAGTTAATTAAGACCTCATTTGGAGTATGCTGTTCAGTTTTGGTCTCCTTATCTGTAAAAAATATTAATTTATTGGAAAGGGTACAAAAAAGGGCTACAAGGTTAGTAAAGGAATTCTCTAATTTAGACTATAATTCCAGACTTAGAATGCTTAATATGTATAGTCCAGGCCCGTCATTTAGGGGGGGCAGGGGGGTCAATAGCCCCCCCTGACTTTGAGAAATCAGTGTATTTACTTATAAGTGGGCGTGGTTTTTTATGTTTTCCGATGAAATTGTGCTGTGTTTGGACCCCTTGCCTCCCCCCCCTGGAAAAACTTGAAATGACGTCCCTGGTATAGTCTTGAGCAAAGGAAAATTAGAGGGGTCATGATTCAGTTGTTTAAATTTATTAAAATAAATAATGTTACTGGGTTAGATTTTTGCATGGAAAGCAGGACAAGGGGTCAGTTTTAAGCTGTTTAAATCTCATGCTAATCTGGAAAGTCAGAAAAATTACTATTTAGCAGGGTAGTGGGAACTTGGAACAATTTACCAGAAGAGAGGGAAGTAGCAATAGAGTAGATACCTTTAAGAGGGTCATTGATCTTCATTGGGGTCCCTAATTTGACTAGGACCAGCCCAGTTGGGCCCAGAGCCTGTTACTGGTCGTCGCATTTGTATTTGTATAAATCAGAAAATAAAATGGAAACTTCTTGGAACTTTCACTTGATTTTTATTGCTCTCAGAAATTGTACATCTATTTTTTTTTCTTTTGCATTTAAGGCTCGTATTAGTTCGAATTTTCTAATAACATTATTTTGTTTTGCTTAGAGCTTAAATATGTATTGAGTTGCAAATTTTAATTTTATTCTGACTCTACTTTTTCAAATTATCAACTTTTGATTGTTTAATTTTAATTTAAATAATGTTTTGAGTTGAATAAGCTGTTAAATTTTTGTGTTTAAAATTCTTTCAATAACAAAATCAGAATTTTTCATGAATGCTACCTCAGTTTTATCTTGCTTCAAAATCGATCAATTTTTTTATCTGCTATTATTACTTAGCTAATTAATTGTATATTCTCTTGTGATTTTAAGGAGGCTCAAGAAAATTACCAAAGAAAAATGGAAGAACTAACTACTGAAAATCGTAGAATAGACAAACAAAACTCTGAGCTTCACAATGCTATCAAAAAGCAAATGCAGCTGATCAATAATTTAAAAAGACAAAAGGTAAATTGATTTGAAAAAGTTCTAAATAACTAAGTTCTAAAGGAGATATACCAAATTCAATTAAAGATCAATCAAACTGTTTAGTAGAATATTATTTGGAGATTCCGATCTGTTCTGCCGTGGTCTGAGTAGAGTTTACCATGGTACAACAGCCCGGAATCTCCAAATAATATTGACACCAGCCGTAAAAGCCTTTTACTCTTGTTTAGTAGAAGTTTTCAAATAAGAATAAAATTTAACTTTTGTTTGCATCTGCAGTATTTGATTGTTTTCTGGGACATCTTTTCTTCTGATTACATCAAAGACTTAGAATTTTTCAAAACTGTTTTATGAAGATGATTTTCAATTATCAAAAGAGATTTAGTAATACAATTTCTTGTTGGTAAAGTAATATTTAAAAATTCAGTGCATAATATCTAGAATAAGATCAATAATAATAAAATAAAATGTAAGTGGGACCAATTATATGATTTGTTTTTCAGATCAATATATCCTTTAAATGTTTCATGTGAATGTTAAAAAGTCATCTTGAGGACTCATTTGTGGATAAAACAAAGATAATTTAGTATACATGCAGTAGAACCTCCCTTAAAGGGACACCCAGCAAAGGGACATTTTTCTGGTCCCAGTGCCTTTCGATTAGGACCTGCTTGTACTTGCCTCTGATTAAGGTAGGGTAGATCAGGGCACGTTTACACGGATTTTTTTTTCAATGAATTTTCTAATTTTCATGTTTCAATTTAGGAAATTTTAGACCCTAAGTCCCCTGCATTGCATTAAGAGAAATCACAAGCACGGAATAATAGTTTTTCCCTCATACATTTTACCTTATTATGCCCAGATTTGCCAAGGTATAAATAAAACTCAGTGTTTTGTGACAAGTACCACTTTCTATTAAAGTAAAGTCAGTTCCCTTTTTTGGTATGAGGGAAGGGGGGGGGATATAGTGACTAACAAGGAGTTTAAAATTATATAGGAGTGATATTTTGTAGTGTTCAAGCTTTTCTTGTCTTTTTTTCCCTGTTTTTTGTATCATAGAGTAACATTTACATTTACTTTTCAATAGTAATTAAAAATGAATTTTGTTTTTTTTTTTTTTACTTTGACACCATGTCATTCTGTTGAAAAGGCAATATGCTGAAATTTCATCTTCTGCAGTCCCTACTAATTTTGAACTCGAGTAAACTGTTGAATTTCAGTCCCAAAGGTTTAGAATGTTTTGTGCTGATATTATTTCTCAATATGGATTTTCTCCCTAAATGCAATGAATTGAACTTGGAATTCATGTAAAAAGTTTAATTTCATAATTTTTTATGTTAACTTTTTTATATTTTTTTCGGTTTTGAACTTTCCATGGATTAACTCAGTATCTTGTTTTGGCTGGAAGTCTACATCCAGGACTAACGGTTGCAAAAATAGAGGTCTTGCAGTTAAAGATTGGCTACAAACAAACAACAAACTTAAAACAAATTTTTAAATATGTCTATTCATTGTTTTCCTCATAGCTCCATGGATGTTATTATGTGTCGATAGTTACTTTGGAAATTCGGAAAAATTACTATTTTAGCAGAGTAGTGGGAACTTGGAAGAGTTTACCGGAAGAGGCCGTAAGGAGCAAGGGAGTAGATAGTTTTAAGAGGCCCGTTGATCGTCATCGGGTTCTATAATTTGACTAGGATCAGCCCTGTTGGGCCCAGAGCCTGTTGCTGGTCGTCTCATTTGTATTTGTATTAGTATTGTATTTGAAATGTTACATAAATGTGGTCAAACAGGCATATAATGTGAAGCATTGTGATATTAAAATCTGTGTAATTTTCATGTACATTAATAGAGAGAGTTTCGAAATTAAATTAATTATAATCAATGCAATATGTTATTGTTGTGTTTTATGTGTTTCTTTTTTTTTTTTCATTTCTCTGTAGGAGAAAATTTTGTTCTATTTCATTTTAATAAATTTTAATAAATCAACATTTAGAACATTGAAAATGTTTTAACTGTAAAAGTTTTTATTATGTTAGATTAATCCACACATCCAGAATGAAAGTGGCACATCCTTTTTTTTTTGGTCTATGACAATTTAATGATAATATAATTTAAAAAGGGCCCCTTTCATTCTCTGTATGTGAATTGTATAAGCTTCTCATTTACAAGCATCCATAAATTACTAACATACACTGTGTTTCTCACATAAATATGAAATCATCAGATGAAGAATATCTCATGATAAAAATATCGTAACCAAAGAAATACTAATTTATTTGAACTATTTATTGTTGTGCTCTAACTTTCATGATGTTTCTGTTAGTTTACTATTTTTCCTTATGATCATGAAATTCAAAATATTTTTACTTCTCTCTTCCACACATTACCTCTTGCTTTATCGTCTAAAGTTTGTTCTACCCTGACACTTGATGAAAAAACATTTTAAATGATGTAAATTTCCACAAATTTTGTGTTTCATAAAAAATTTTGATATTTTATTTATTTTTGTTTGTTTATGTACTTTAGATGCATGTGGAAGCTGCTACAGCAGTACAGTTCTCTGAAGAGGAATTTATGAAAGCCCTAGATCGAGGTACTTGAGAGATAGTTGATATTCTAACTGCTGTGTGGTAAATCTGCAGATTTTTACATGAGTGCCTTCCAGTGTGTTGCATCATTTTAAACAAGCCTCTTTTTAAAAAGTGAAATAGAACTTTAGACAAGCAATGGCTGAAGTTTTATTTCAATGTGTTACTTTTAAAAATACTTTATTTGAACATGCATTTAAGGTATTTATTGTTAGAAACTTAAGAAGAGAATGCAATGTATATGGAGAAAATTTAAATTTCTCCACTTATTTTTAAAACAAATATAGAAGGCAAAGTCTTTAATATAAGAGAAAAAATTCAAACGTTTTTGCATATTGTTAGAAACAGTTTCAGATTATGTATTTGTGTGCATCTTTTATGGATTACTCATTCAAATTTATAATTTTTATTTTTTATAGAAATTGCATTTTCCAATAAATTTATATTTATGCTATTATTTTTATTTTCCAATACATTACAAAAAACAAAGTTGATAATCATGTTACTTGCAATTTATTTCATTAAGCTGATGCAACCTAGTAAAGAAAGCACATAAGTCATTAATTGGCATATCTTTTTTAAATTCTAGTATTTTGACCTAATAATATAACTTCAAATGCTGCCATCAAATCAGACCCCCCCCCCCCCAAAAAAAAAGGTCTTTAACTATCAGGTGATTTCATCAGTATAAACCTCAGTACTTAAGAGTTGTTTTAAAAGAAATTGTTTTGTTTTAAAAGAATTATATTAGCGGAAACCTATCATCTGAATTGAATATAATACAGTCAAACCCCGCTATAACGAACCCTCAACGGATCGACTTGAGTGATCGTTATAACCGAGGGTTCGCTATATCCGAATTTCCAAAAAATAGTTGGAATTCGGTAATATGCTATAATAATGAACATCATAATTGCATATGTCTTCATTTTTTCAATGTTTTCAGTTACAAAAAAACTGTCCACAGTTTCTATTTCTGCTTTTTGCAATTTCTTACAACCGTTTATTTTTTTCATTAGCAGAAACGCTGGTGACAATAGATTTTGAGAAGGAAAATTTCTTGCAAAGTGAGGATTGGGTTTCGCCACTTTTTTAGGATCGTTATAGCCGATTTTTCAGGCTTTGTGGATCGTTATAAGCGCACAAAGTTACATTACTGACACAGAGTTTTAGATCGGACCAATGAAAAGGTTCGCTATAACCGGGGGTTCGCTATATCCCGGGTTCGCTATAGGGGGGTTCGACTGTAGCTATTTTTTGGCATGAAAAGTAACATACTGAGGAAATTTTGAAGCACTTTTAATGCAAATTTGCTCTTGTATTCGTGCACATAAAAAAGTTACATAGTTTTTTCAAACATATATTTTTATTTCATCAACTATTTTGATTTAAAATTAATTTCTGAAATTACATTGTTCAGCTGCTGGAATGTTCTGTGGACATTGCTTAGTTCTCAAGGAAAAAAAAAAAATGCAACTAGATGTATTAGATGCAACTTTCCCTAAAATTCAATTTGTAAAAGTCTTTTTATTAATTAAAAGCTGCAAGATGACTTACTAAACACCTAGTTTAAATAAATGATCTACAGCTGTGACAAACTTCATAACAAATATTTTCAAGAAAAAGTACTTTTTTTAGTCTGTGTATTTTGTTAAAGGCGCTGCATTTTGAAAAAAACAACAATGTAAATTTGCATATTTCTGTCAGCTTATTGTTTTCTATTCAATTTGTAAAGCTTTTTGGGGGAGTATCTCATTTTGTACAAAATCGTATAATCGTGTTGTTTCTTTTTCCTTTTTAACTTTTGAACGAAATAACTACTCAATAAGAAATACTTTTTTAGAACCTTGATAAAAAATTTGATTTTATATTTCAAACTGGAGAGTTTCAAATACACTTAGCACCAATTATTCCATCATATAGGCAATATGCTTACAGTTTAATATCATAATAATAGCAACAATAATTGTTATTATATTAATGGTATTCACCGGTAGAGATTTCATTTCATGTACATTTGCTTTTTTAACACGAATGTTATTAAAGTTCTTGCTCTACTTTATCTAGAAAAGGGTCCTTAAGTTTATTGACATTTATTTCATAAATCAATGCATAAATAAGTCTTACTTCTAAAGAAAAAGTATAGATGAATTTTTCAAAATTTCATATCTTTATTGATAAAGAAGTTCAGGTTTTTTTCATATTTTAAGATCATATTATTGCTTTTGACAAACCTCAATAGAGGCTTAAATATAAAATCGCTGAAATATGAAAATGAAAGTAGCAGAGCTCTTCTTTCCATAGGTCTAAGTACCGCATATATGCCTGATGAAACTGAAGCAAGAATAGCATTGCGTTACTCTCATATCAGATGAACCAGGTTGCTGCAGTTTTTCAGTGTATGCATGTGGTTTTGCTCATCTTACTTTCATTCATAATCATTTACTTCGCTTCATATATTCATTAAACAATGGATGACTACTACTTGTCTTTCATGTCAAAAAATTTTAAATTTTGCTTCAAAGTATGAATGCAGTTTAACATTTTATTAAAATGTGGTTATCAAATGAAAACAATGTTTCTAACATTTACATTTCATATGTATAATAATGTGTCACTGTGTGTTTTTTATTCTATGTTTGAAAGACAAGAAAATAATTATTTAAATTATTTCGTGAAAAAACATCGTATGATTGCATCAGCAGTACCATCATTTCGAATTTTTCCAGAGGGGGGAGGCAAAGGGTGTATACATAATGTAAATTCGCCAAAATGGCAAAAACCACCCCTACTGACATGTAAATACATTGATTTCCCAAAGTCAGGGTTGGGGGAGGGGGAAATTGACTCCCCCCTGAACCCCGAAATGACGGGCCTGTGCATCAGCAAATTTTTCAAAAACCTATTCTTTCATTTGTTAGACATGATATACAAAAACATAACTGAATAGTGTTTTGCTAGTCTTTTTTCTATTGTTTTTTAAGATTTTTAAAGCATCTATTTGGACTGAAGAATCAAAAAACAAAATATTGTAAAATTCATTTTAAAGAAATGATTTTAAAGTATAAATGTTAAAAATAGCCAATATATAAGTAATTTTACGTGTAGTGCTTCAAATTATTTTTTAAATTTTTTCACACATGCTTAATGTTATATATGCATCAGAAAATATGAATAGCAACATTAGCATGGCTGATATATTTATTTTTACAGTTGTAAAATAAAGTATCATAAATTAGAATTTAATTTTATTTTTGCCATTTACATTAAAATTCATCATTTTTCAAAATCTTAATTCTACATCTATTTTTGGAAAATCCCCCAGAGGAACACTTTTATTACTTGCTTCTTCTTTGACGTTTTCATTTTGCACAATCTTTCTTTTTTTTTTTTTTTTTTTTCAGAATTATGTATTATTTTCTCACTTCACATTTCTATCGAAGACAATGTGAGACTTTTTTGTTATCAGTGGTGAAAAAACACAACTGATAAATTCTCTGTATGCCATTCAGTTTTAATGTTAAAGTGTATCTCCATTGTATTGGATTTAGTTTCCACATTATTTTTTTTAAAATCTGTTTCATCCATTTTATAATTTCTATGTATTACACTTTCTTCAGACCACCATTCATTTGCAAATGAGTGCAGTTTGTTTCAATGTAATTAAAATCGTGGGTAAAAGCGATACATTCGTTTTATTTGCTTTTTATTTATTAAAAAAAGAATTTGTGTATGCAGCTTAATCAGGGTCAATATTCTCTCATTACTAGACTAGAGATTTGCAAAATATGTGATTTTTAGTTTAAGATGAGCACTGACTATAGAATTTTCAATGATGACATGCAACTGTTCAAAAACCATTATCAGTTGTGAATTTTAAGCCAGAAAAATCTAATTTGAAATGGTCTTACTAATCTGCTTTTACACGCTTAAGCTGACTGAGTGAACTGTGATTTTATTATGCTATATTGGCGTTCTACTTTTTTTCATCACATCATAAAAACTACTTAGATTTTATGCCTGATGTTTTTCTAATGGATAGAGAGCCGGAAAAAGTTCCTTACATGTTTTAGTTACCTAATTGTAACTAAATTCCCCTGTTTTAGTTACCATTACACAATAAAACTGAATTAAATTACTAGTTTTTAATGACTATGTTAAAATTTTGAGAAATTAATTTATGGAAGACACTTCACAACTTTAAATTAAACTTGACAATCTCTAACGTTCAACTAATGCTGTAATATTAAAGAACTGTTTTTGAAGTTTGTGATGGTTTGGAATCATTAAGATATCATTTTTTACATGTTGAAAATAATAAAAGTATTTGTTTAAAGATTTATATAAAAAAAATAAGCATTTCATGGGTGCCTACAATGCCTACAAGGTTGTGCAGGGGGAGAGGGGCTTGACACTAATACTGTCAATATTTTAAAAATAAAGTTTGAATATAAATATCATTCAAAACATTTAATGCAAGCCATTAATGAATAATCGTTATTGAAATCCTCTATACTGTAACTTTTTTCTAATTTTATTCTGCTTTGGATTTGATTTTAGAATTACAGCTAGTTGACAAAAAATTTCCATCTGTCTTCTGAAGAAAACAAAAATCTGAAATCCCTTAAAATGATTAAAAGTTTGTCAAATTTTAAAACAAAACTTTCACCAATGTGACTTTTTTTTATTACTCTCTAAACAGAAGAACAATAAACTAAGAGTTTTCATTCTCATAATTAAAACTTTGAAACATATAAATTTTCTAATTAACCCTCTAAAATTAGACTTATGGACGCCAATGCTAGAGTATTTGCTATAGAAATGATGAGTATCTTTACTGGTGTGCTCTCATTTCATTCTTTGAAAAGGTTGTTTGGCTATTTTCATCACCCAACTTTTAATATTTTTTATTACTATTTTTTTTAGTGGCAAATCTCTATTTTCAGTTCTGTAACTCATGCATCATTGTAGTTTTTTCAAAATTCAATGGAACTATTTTGTGACCAATCAGGTGCAAGGGCCACATTACTACTGTTCCGCCCAAACGAAGTGGTTTTTCGGACGTGACGGACCGGGGTGAAAAGTTTTGAGCATCGGCACTAGCTCCGTCCAAAAGTCACGTGACGGTATTCCCCCACTGATTAGAAAGAGCCGCGCACCTAGCGAGAGCCCGTGAAGTCGCTACCAAAAAATCAGCATTCTAGAACGATGACGGAAGCCGATGATTCGGCGTGCTGTTATGGCAACGAGTTTCGCAGCGAAGAATTCGGTTCGGACGGCCGGAACGGTCGTAATGTGACTAGCGCTTTAATAAACATTAGTAATATTTCTATTCTGTTGTCTGTTAATTCCCCAAAAAATCTGGAACCGTATAATTGGTTCTACAAACTTGGAATGTAACTGTTATAAGTTTCATTACACATTTGATTTGAATTTCAGTATAGCTATTCAACATCAAATAAATGTCCGAATATAATTGAAGTTAAAAACCAACGTAAATAAAGCACAAGTTAGGTTAAAAGTACAGCAAATAGATATTTCAAGGCTACAATGGAGCCTCTTCACCAGTGCAAAAAGCTCAGCACACAGCATGAAAGCTGTGACAGAACTGAGTGCGAACCACATGGACACGGGTATATATACCAAATGGGTCAGTACTTAGGAACTCACGACAGGAGACGACAACCAACCAATCAGCGAATAGCAAATCGGCCCAGGAGAGCGGAGCAATGGGGCAGACAACCAATGAAGAGCAAGAAAACAAAAAGAGTGGGAGAAAACGAACACCAGAAAACGCAATTATAAAAATTGCTTCCAGATATCAAGAAAAAATGGAACACTGAAAAAAATCATTGAACAGAAAATGGAATTTTTCCAAATATAACAAGCTTCCCAAAAATCGAAGTCATAAATTGACGAACATTTATAAATAATACCAGCAGAAGAAAAATCAAAGCAGTGACCAGAAGTCTAACAAGGCTAAGCTGCTGCGCAATTAAAAAACGTGCAAGTTCTTTACGTTTAACAGAATTTTGATGCTCTTTCTAGTCTGTGGGACGAAGGCAGAAAAGATGATTAGAAACATGGTTTCGTTTGCCAACTTCGGGGACTACAAAATGTAATATTTTTCTGAATCCTTAGAGTCTACAGATGAAAAAAACACAATGTTCCCCAAAAAATACTGTCTCATTAGTTTTTTACAGACCATTAAAGATAGATGAATAAATATGTGAAAATGGAATTCTAGGGGCGGATAATTACGTTAAATATCATATATATGTGTCTGTCTCTGTCTATATATTTATATGTACATATAGATGAATAGATAGATACTGTTTGATGTCCTTTTCGGCGACCTTCCTCGAATTCGCGCATGCGTCAGGTCTCAACCGATAAAATGAAATTGGGGGTGATTGTGATAAGAGAGATACGGAATGGGAAGGGATTTTTCTTTGTTTCATTTTTCGTTACATTCATTTATTTAAGGTGTTGATTTGTGTTGGTGTTTTTTTTTTTTTTTTTAATTTCTCTTCCTTATCATTTCTTATCAAACTAAAATAGTATCGGACAAAGTAGAAATGCTGCTATCGTGCATTTTCGTAATCAAGCTGTCTCCCTTTTAAAAATAGAACCTTTCAACGTTGCTAGGTACGGCTTTCGAGGTCGGACAGTAGACAGAAAGATATTTATGGGAAAAAAAGTTTTAACAAAAAATAAGTATTTTTTTTTTAATTTAAATATGAATTTGACAATATACAAATAAATACCTTTGTGTAATGAAAAAAAGCATGTGAAAAACATATTAAAACGCAAATGAGCAGGAAAACGGCATACATGTGTTTTGGCGTTACAAGGAACACCTTTTTCAATGCTAAAAATGCTTCAATGTTTATGGATGCAATTCTTCATTAAATACTAATTCTGAGTGAATTATCATGTTTAGAAAAATTATTTATGCACATCTGCTGACACAAAAGCAGAACTTCATACATGAATATTTTTGCACCTTCATGTGCATCTTTTTGAAGAAGAAAGCTTTCTAGTATGCATTAAAGATGTGTTTTTGCACATTATCTAGTACAGTGGAAATAGTGTCTCACTGTTTCAATGTGATGCCAGTATTTATAATGTGTACTCTATGAATTATTTACAATTGCTTCTCTTTTTTTTTGGATTTCTGTGTAGGTTTAAAAATCTTTTTTCTTCAACTCTTTTTTTTTTCGAGCAAATTACACGCAAGATAGAGAGCGATGCCCCTAGAACAGAGTTTAACTTTCTGCAGAGCTCACTGGAGCTGCGTTCCTGTACTTTGTTGCAATTGTAGCTGAATTTTTGTATTTTAAATGAAATTCAGGCTTTTTACATTCAAACATAGGTTCTGAGGACTATAGGGCTCCTGCCTTTATTTCGTTAGATCCACCCTCTAATCTTGTCAATCCTCTCTTTGTTTTTTAATTTTACCTGCTTGCTCTATAACCTGGTCTATAGTTATGCTACAAAATACATTCACAGTTTACATATCAGCCACAAATTTACAAGCACTTATTTACTGTGAGCATACGCATGTATGCAAATTTAAAATTTCGTGTAAATAAACGGGTAAATACCGAGCGTTGTTGATATGACAAATAAAAAAGCAATGCGTTAGTTTTCCAACCAGCAGCAAGGTGAATTATAGTATTAATTAAATATAAAACTGCATGCCAAGTTGTAAAACAGTCATTCAAAATTAACTTTTAAAATATCGTCTGTTAAAAAATGTAGCAATGTTAAGAAACAGAGATTTAACATAAAAACAAGAAAATTAACTTACTTTTTAATTTTTAGTGTATCGTCCGCCAATGTTTGATTTTATAATATTTGCTTCACATGTCTTGGCATCTGTTAGAGTTGTTGTTTATGCTCTAAAGATTTTGTACGTCAGTTAGAATTGCGATTCAGTGGTCAATAAATATGTTTTTTGTGCAGTAAAGTGACTTCCAAATCTTGTACTTGACAATATATCTAATGCTGGCTATAGTGCCATTAACGAAACAACGAGATTAAGAACAAGCTGAAATGCGGATTGATACATTTTTCGATTTTCTTTATAATTGAATCACAAAAGACATGAAGTAAGTATATTATAACTTATTAATATATTTTGCAACGTAAAATCGTATGAAAAAGAAAAACTAGAATAGAAGAAATGTTTATTGAAATTTTAAATTGCAAATATTTTGTGCAACAGCGCCACCTAGAGACAATTTTTGTCATGAATGAGCTAACAGGCTAAGGAATATAGTCCCTATTTCAGTTACCAATTAAAACTTAATGAGACAAGGTCCGCTTGGGAACATTAAATTTTTCGATTGAGTACAGCACTATTAATTGATTTCAAGCAAGTTCCCATAGTCCCTAAGATTGGTAAACGAACTTGAACGATATCGGTGCTTGGCCCACAGACTATTCAGACGATGTTTAAGAGTCCACTTAGTTTAACCGACGTAGCTAAGTCCATATTTGTAAGAGATGTTATAACTACCACTGTTGCTATGGCAATCAACGGGATTTTCTTCAAGTTTTTCAACTTAATTTTATTTAGAGGAGAGAAAGCAATATCGAAGTCACACTTTTTAAAAATCCTTGTTACTTGATGACTTGTTTTTGGATAAAAAGGCAAAACAATGGAATAACCAACCTTAGAATCGGAAACCTTCTAGAATAAGAGGGCTTTTAAAAACCCTCTTATTCTAGCGAAGTTTGGTTTCAATATTGCCTTCTCAATTCTAAATAAAATTAATCTTACAAACTTGAAGAATCCCATTGATTGCCATAGCAACTGGGGTATTTATAACATCTCTTGCAAATGTGGACTTAGCTATGTCGGTCAAACTAAGCGGCCTCTTGAGCATCGTCTGAAAGAGCATCAAAATTATGTTAAACATAAAGAACTTGCACGTTTTTCCATTGCTCAGCCTTGTTAGACTTCTGGTCACTGCTTTGATTTTTCTTCTGCTAGTATTATTTGTAAATGTTCGTCAATTTATGACCTCGATTTTTGGGAAGCTTATTATATTTAAAAAAATTCCCATTTTCTGCTCAATGATTTTTTTCAGTGCTCCATTTTTTCTTGATATCTAGAAGCATTTTTTATAACTGCGTTTTCTGGTGTTCATCTTCTCCCACTCTTTTTGTTTTCCTGCTTTTCATTGGTTGTCTTTCCCATCGCTCTGCTCTCCTGCGCTAATTTGCTGTTCGCTGATTGATCGGTTGTCGTCTCCTGTCGTGAGTTCCTATGTACTGACCCATACCGGTGTCCACGTGGTTCGTGCTCAGTTCTCTTACAGCTTTCATGATGTGTGCTGAGCTTTTTTCACTGGTGAAGAGGCTTCATTCTAGCCTTGATATAGCTATTTGTTGTACTTTCTACCTAATTTGTGCCTTATTTACGTTGGTTTTTGACTTTAATTATATTTTAGCACAAAGCTTATTTGATCATTTTTCATTTAAATGTCCGAAAAATTCCTTGTCAAACTTCAATTTTAATATTTTAAAAAGAAGTACCAATCTATAATGCTTCATACTACATTTTGTAATACCTTAATCATGTATTACAAAATGTAGTAGAGGGAATGGATTGTTCTTTCACCCATCTCATGAACTGTGCTAATTTTATAATTTTGTCAGTATCATTTTACATATTTCTAAATTATTGGTTAAGATGTATTTAAATCCTTAAATATTTTGTGAAATATTTATAGTAATAATATGATTGTTGCACACTGCTATTAAATACTTAAATCTGTTTTCCAAAATTATCTGTAAAAAATCTGTAATTGCTTTTTTCCAAGAATGAAAGTTTGTGAAAGCTGAAAAAGTACTATGTTTCATATTGTACTAAATTATAATGCTTTTGTGAAATGTACTGCTGAATTATGTGAACAATAGAACATAATCATTAAAATTAGTGACATTATGTTTGATTTTGATGTGAGGAAAATTCTTCTAGAAGAATTCCACTATAAAATCTTTTTCCCTATCCACTGATTTTGCTCTGTTGATAGTCTTTTGCATTTACAAAACACATATATAATCTTTATTTTATAGAGTGAAATTTGTGTTTTTCAATTAATAAAGGACTCATACACTAGTTCCGCAATACCGTATTCTCCCAAAGTGCTAACCAGAAAAAAAAGTTTAATTCTTGAGAATGATTTGAAACTTTGGATATTATATCTGTTTATATTAAATTTCAACTTTCTGAAATCCAAATTACATTTAGGAATGAATTCCTTACTTAGGCTCAGGAATTTTTTTCTTTGTTTCCATTCACCAACCAATTGCCTTATATTTGTGGCACATTATCTGTAAATAGTCTGTTAACCAATATTTCAACTAGTTTCATGTTTGTCAGGATTATCACTAACTTTTTTCTCGGTAAATCAGGGTCTGGTACGGGCACAGTAAAAATTCCCATTACTTGTGCATTGAGTAAATTATTATTTTATTTATTTATTTTTTAACTCTACAGTAAGACTGGTTTCTCGCTAAATCCAGACTCTCTACTTATGACTACAACTGTAAATTGAAATTCAATCTAAAATGTTTCAATACATATTCTGTAATAGGGTAATATGTTTTTAATGTTGTGCATCAATTACTCTTTTACTGTAGGAGGTGGGAGATTCCTGCCCTGCGATACTAATCATGTAAAAGAGTGATGAAAAAATTGAAGGGTTTTATTCAACTTAATTAGAATTCCATCGAATCGGACACGATCAATTGTATCTACCAATCACGCAGCCAGTGATTTTCCCCAACCAGAAGGAAATTTCTCGCCACGCTACTGGTAGATTAAGTTTGATGGAATCATGGAATCAAAGAAAATCGAGTTGAATCAGATCTTTAGTCAACATTAGGTTGCATTTTTAACCTTTGTATCGCTATTATATGATAGAATTTATACTTGGGGCTTCTATACAACAGCAACATAATGGCTCACTTCAAGTGCATGTAGTATGGTACAGAACAAAAAGAGCGAACTATTTTGAATGCTTCTGCGAAAAGATTTGAGAAATTGTAGCTCAAAAGCTGTTGATCGAATTCCATACGGGTTTTGTACTTCGATGTTTTTATACTATTAGTAAAGTTATTTTAGGGTATAATATATTACCATTTTAAACATAGATTAGTTATTTTGAAAATTGTTTAAAAAAAGAGAGAAAATACATTGTGTGGAAATGACTATAATTTTCATACTTTTGTTTTTAGTACTTTTTGTAACTTTTATTTGTTTGTTGGTTACTATTTTTAAAGTTTTGGCATTATACTTCGTTCAATTTGTGAAACATTTTATTTGCCTGAATTAAATGTACAATATGTTGAAATCTATAATTTTGAACTGTTTTTACTTGATTTTAATTATCAATTGAATATTTTGTGATTTGAAATGTAATTCAAGCCAACAAGTTTGATGTATACTGCCCTATACATTTAATTAAAAAAAAACTATTAAAAAATTGTAGAAATTATTTTGATCCGATGTATATGTCACAGTCAAAAGAGAAAACGTGGTAAGTGGTGACCATTAATCTTGATTTACCGAAAAATTAAGCCAGAAGAACAAAAGTGAAATTTAAAATGCCTATAGTTGTCTCTTGCCAAGCCAATTTATCATACAAAGTTTTTGCTAAATCAAAAAGTATCGTTATGTACCCAGGGCCGTCGCTTACTGAAATATCTGGGGGGGTGTTGAGAATTTGGCGGCCCTGGGCTCATCATATAGGCAGGGGCGGCCCTAGCAGTTTTGCCGCCCTGGACAAAAATTCAAAATGCCGCCCTTGTCCCCGATTAAAGTTTGAAAAGAAAAAACTGCTGATAAATACGAGAAAATAAATAAATTTTGTGAATATAAAACAACGTGACGAAGTAAACTCCTATATTCATAGTAGGATTTGATCGAATTTGACCCTACGCTGTTTTAAACATGGGACTCCTTTTGTAGTCCGTAAAACTTTACGATACAGAACCTCATGTTTCTTTTTCTCTCTTTGCTGGCTTTTCTCTTTTTCTTTTGTGTATGTGTGTATGTTTTTTCATAAACTTTGAAGATGGATGGGCATGAAGAGAATGATGCAGTGATCACTTTAAATTGAGTATAAAATATGTGTAACTTCAGGGGGTTCGGGGGTTTCTCCCCCGAGAAAATTTTTCAAAAAAAAGATCTAAAATTTAGCATTTTGAGGCCTTATGAGGAGTAATCAAGACTACAAAAATGTCCGGAGAAAAATATGCAAACAAAAACTTTTTAAAAATTTTACCTTCTTTTGCAAATTAAAATCAATCAAAATAGAAATTACTCTTGCTTGTGATTCTGCAAGTCGTTGACATTAATCGACAGAGAAAAGAGCTTGGGAGGAGAAAAGAAAACACACCGTCTCTTGCTCACATCGGCTTTCGGTATATAACTAATGTTTGATCATCTCTCCAACCCACCGACTAACACAACACTGTACTAAATGTAACATGATTAATCGGGAAAAAATGCATTAAATAATTTGAAAGAAATGGTGTAAAGACTTAGAAATCAGGAGAGTAACATCCCAGGAATTCGGAAAATTAATGGTTCATTTCATACACTTGATAAGAAATAAAGTTGTAGCACTTTTCAGGGAGTTTTAAAGACATTAATTTTCAAATACTATAGAAAAAATGTATGTTAGGTCCTTTCCAGCCGCTCTTGTCAGTATAGATACATCTTGATACATCAATTTGTTGTTATCTTTCAATTATCAAGAGTTCAGAGGTGTCAGTTGCGAAAAGTAGTTTTGATTCAAGATAATATTTCTTTCTGAGTAGGAGGATATTTTAAAAACTGATTTGGAAATGTTAAAAAATATTTGATCTTTCATAAAAACTGAAATTTTAATTGATGTTTGGCACTATAATTGAGAAAATACTGATCACTATAGATAAGCCCTTTAATTTTCAAAAACCCAGCAAAAAATAATGTGCTGAAAAGCTTTTAATAATCTGCAGCAAATTTAACCACATTTAGAACAAACTTCAAAAAACTTGCAGAATATTCAGAGAAAACTAAAAGAAAAAAAAAAACATTTTGTTGATTTTCTGCGGATTATATTGAAGATAAAATGCAGATATATTTTTTTCTTTCTTCTACAATTGTTCAGAAACTTTTTAAAAAAACTTCAAAAAAAATTTTTTTTTTCTCATTTTCTGCAGATTATTTTGAGCTGGGAAATTCTAAGGGGTTCCCAGAACCTATAAGCTGACGAACTCTGTGCTATATCAAGCGCATTTATATGCCGTGATTTCCATCAGTCAATATAATTTCCTAATATTTTATCCCGTGTGTCTCGATGAGAGAACACTGTAGTCTGCTAAAAACATTTTTTATTCAGCAAATTTTCACTGATGATTTGGATTCGGCTGAAATTATTGCTTCATTTGGTGAGATGAGAATTTTTCTCCTTCCAAAAAACTATGTTCGGGGCTCCACCTGAGTATCTTTGGCTCCACTGTCTCCTATCAACAATTTCGAAATCTATACATGCTTAAAAAAACTGTCTAATATATTTTTTTTCTTATGTCTCCGTTGATATTATAGTTTCTCAAGATTCGTTTATTTTAATAAGCAGTGTTGCAATAGCCAAAAATGATGTGTTGTGTTGAAGTGGATACCTTTAAATGCCACACTTAAATATCCCTACATTCATACTTTTCAAGATTCCAAGTTACAAAAAGAATGATATTTTTTAAATAGTTTTATACATTTTCTTTTCTTAAACGAAAATTTATTTTAGGTGTTCGAACCAAAATGCCGCCCTTAAGATTTACCGCCCCGGACAGGGGTGCGGAATGTCCGCCGCTAGGGCTGCCCTTGCATATAGGGAGGGTGAGGGAGATAGCTTCCCCGAGCTTTGAAATCTAATATTTTTTACAAAGGTGGAAGGTGGACGCAATTTTTGTTTTTTTTTTTTTTTTTCCTATAAAATTAGCATTTAGTATACCCCCTCCTCCCACACACATGGAAAAATTCAAAATGACAAGCCTGAGTGGCTACAAACAGCTTTTCAGTTTTTGAGCACATGCTTAAAACTTTAAATTAATATGCAGAACGATTTATACAAACACCATATAAATGTTAAATGTCAAAAAATATTAATAAACAATAAATAATAATAGTAAGCATTTATTTGTTAAAGTCTTACCCTTTGGCAATGCCGGGCATATTCTAAACGATTCATGAGGTTCCTTTTTCTTCTTCCCGTGTTTTGCGGTGATTGTCCCTTGAATATTCATGCTATTAAGTTTTGTGGGAAACGCAGATAAAGTTCAACTGCTTTAAAATGTTCTGGATATGCAGATCCAATTAATTACCATTAAAAAAAAATTCCCGATAAATATGAGTATTTTTCTTTTTTTTCTCCTTCCTTTTTTTCTTTTTTTAAATTGCAAGTTGAAAATCCAGTTTGTTCAACAAAAAAGTAACAAAAAAAAAAAAAAAAAACTTGAAAAGAGACAAAATTTTTTATCTGCTCCTTAGTTTTTTAAAAATGCATTTCACAAATTTTATTGGTAAAAAAATTATAATTTAAAATTGACAGCGCCTGTGCTTCAATGCAGCCCATTTGCTTGCTAAACTCTTTAAATTTATGGCGTCCGTAATATCTTTCTCACATGCCAGCAGTACTAGAGAGTCTAAACGCTGGTTTCCCATTGTACTCCTCAAAACATTTTTGATGAATTTCAGTTTACTGAAGGTTCTTTCATTGGTAGCAACTTTCATTGTTACCGGAGAAGTAAATCCAAGCCGACACGCGCGGTAAAAAAGTTCGTTCGGTCCCAACACAAAGTGAAAAGTGATAAATTTTCTTTTTAATTATCGTCAGTTTAAACATTGCACTAACTTTCGATAATGGTATTTTGTGTAATTTTCTTTAATTTAAATTCATTTAAAATATAAAATTTGGCGGCTTCTGCATATTATCTTTTTTTTCCTTTTAATTATTGCATCGATCATTTATTTTAATTTATTTAATCTATAAAATTTGGCGGCCCTCAGCATGTATTCTTTTTTTTCATATTGCATCGATCTTGTTGAATTATGTATATATAATTTGATTTATGTCTTATTAATTTAACTAATTTTAGTTAGAGAGGTTCGCGTACCTTTTAATGCTTTCGCACATATTTATACAGTACTTTTTTTTTTTCCAAACTGGCAGGGCGACCTATAGTTTTCCGTTTACATGACCCCATGAACGAGAAAATTTCGAATTTTTCGCAACGAATATTGCTGTGAAGGAATCTTAACTATTTTTCGCGGCCCTAATTATGTATTTTTGATAAGTAATAATTGGGGCCGCGGAAAATACAGGACATTTTTAGAAATTAAGGTTTACTGATATTCTTAATAATGTTAAATTATTCCGCTTCTCTTTTAAATTTCCTTTAAAGTCCTGAAACATTTGTCTAAATTTTCATTTTAATGATAAAATAAAATCGGCGGCCCCTTTCTTCAGAAAAGTGGGGGGGGGTGTAGCACCCCCCCACACCCCCCCTTGCCGACGGCCCTGTATGTACCACCTTGACATTAAATTTTAAGCATTTAGCCTGATTTTTCACCAAAATAGCAAAAACGGAATGATAAAATGTACTACCTCTCATTTGAACCTACGAATGGTTAAAATTAAACTGTAGGGACATAAATACTTAATGTCAGGCACGTGCCGTCACCCAATGTCCAGGGTAGGCAGATGTGAATATTCGTGGAATACATTAAAAAACGGCAGCGAAATGATATGAATATGGACGATCATTACTTACTGTGCCTAATATATACATATTTACAGGTATATTCGACTAATTGTGCAGGAAAAAAATCCCTCTTTCTTTCATTGTTTCGAAAATATCCGTGACTTTCATAGAAATTAAAAGTAGGGTCTTGCTCGATTTTATTCTGTCTTTTTTTTCTATGGAGGCTAGAACAAGAGATGAAAATCTTTCCTTTGTCATTATATTCCTCTTAATTATTTTTGTATCAGAAGTTCCCTCTACAAAAGCGGTTGTAGTTGGTATAGTCAACATTTACTATAGCAACTTCATAGCTTGTGGAAATGTATTGTTCAGTTCATTTTCAAGATAAAATTAAGCACATTTTTTTAACTATTTTCACAAAAAAATTATGGCCATAAATACCTGCATGCTTTTCCTCTTATATTGTCAAAAAATTTCCATAATTCTTTCGTAGACTGTTGATGTCTCCAAGAGTTTTTTTTTTTTTTAATTTACTTCTATCTACTAATTATATGCTTTTATTTAAAAAAATTGTCGCATTTCTGTGTAATTCAGTGTTAAGGAATTCACTATTCCTATTGTCTAAGGTTTCAACTTAAACGTACGAAAGAACTTGACTCATGAAAATGTAAAATATTTAAAAATTACAAAAACTTTTATTAGAAAAAAAACTTCTCAGAAATAGTGAATTGCGTCTGGTCATCCCCGTAGGTTACGGAGCTGCAAATTCAGAATTTTCCCTGCCTTCAGGACAGGCTGCACCGATGAGAAGGGGAGAAATAGTGAGGCACGTGACGGTTCTTCCAGAGGTTCTTCTTTACTTTTACGCGCAGAATAGATAGGAAGAGGTGGAAAAGCAGTGACTCTGGCTGCTTTTCGACTGAACAAAGATGGAAAATTTCCATGTTTTCTTCTTTTTTTGGCTGTATTTGCTGTTTAATGCCGTAATATTTTCCCAATCAATGCATTTTTTGTCGCTCAAGGAAAAGGTGAGGTTGGTCTGATTTCTTTGTGGGTAGGCACTGCCTACCTAGACGGCACGTCCCTGCTTAATGTATAGTTATAAGTGAATGACCATTGCATTTGTGGGAAGGATTTGAAATGTACATTACGTGCACTAATTGATAGCTTGCTTAGCCGTAAAGTGTTGCCCAGGGTGCGCCACGTGAAGAGTCGATTTCTACCCATTGCAAGCGATATCTAATTCCGTGCATTATGCTCTCTTAGCTTCAGTTACATTTTGAATTTCTTCAAAAATGTCATCTTTTGCAGATGAAAGTAGCGCAAATCAAGAAGTTCTCTGGCAATACCGAAATTTTCAACCGTGCAACACACAAATACACGTACCTAGCAATATTGTAGCGTAGCTCATGTACTATATGTGCCAACCTCCTTACTCATGTCATCTACACGACGCATGGCTACATAGGCGGCTCGTACAGGGAGGCGACTGCCCCCTCACTTTCAAACGGAA
>JAXGGA010010563.1:0-46272 GCA_038373865.1 Uloborus plumipes | reverse complement strand
AGAGATTATCTCTCCGAGAAAAAGCAGAAAATTGTATTCACATCTATTCAAAACAATGTATACTTTGCACCCAAGAAATATGCTGCTATCGATATCTCTCTCTCGTTCTCTCTCTCTCTCTCTCTCTCTCTCTCTATATATATATATATATATATATATATATATATATATATATATAAATGAATGTATGTATGTTTGTTCCTTATACAAATCCATAGTTCTCATCGGATTTTCAACAAACTTGGCACAGAGGCTCCTTGATGCATTAGAATTCAATTAGGCGGGGGGTAGGAAATTTAAAAAAAATTCAAAAAGCTCAAAATTCAAATCTTTTGTCTCAAAATGGCCATTTTCATTCAATTTTGAATAGATAGAGTAATAGAGATAAGACTTTAAGCATACAAATTGATAAAATGTAATACATTTAAATAGGAGTATTTTCCAAGAAAGATTACGATTAACAATGAATTAAGGCTCAACACTATTTCATTTAAGCATGAAATAAGTTCTTATATTCCCATGTCGATAGAATTCATTCAAATATTTTTAGAGCTATGTTGTATTAATAAGCACCCGGGCAACGCCGGGAAATAATCTAATTAGTTCATAAGAGAAAGCATATAAAGAAACTTGTTTTAAAAGACTAGAAAACAAACAAGCAAATAAATGAGAACGCTTCAGATCCCAAAAATAGATAAAAATCTATTTTTATACATTACATACATAAATTAAAAGTCAGTATACATCGATATGATTTCTTGTCATGATGTGGAAATTACAATGCAACCTTTTACAAGTAATTTAACACAATATTTACAAAGATTATGGAAGCTGAGAATTTAAATATGATGTCAAAATGCGCTCTTTTTAAACTGCCATTCAAGACTCAATCAGTTGAAAGAGCTGTCAAATAGGTCACAAGCTCTTCAAAATTGGTATATAATCACAGGAAAAGTAAAAGTTTAGTAAAAACCAGCATATCTGACACAAATATTTGATCAATTTACGACACAAAGGAACAATTTAACTGTGAAAGACGTATCTAAGAAATGTAAATACGTGCTCGCATCGGTTGGAAGGAAGGGTTAACGTGTAGGACTAGAAGTGCGGTCACCTCCTCGTGGTGAGTCCTGGGTAGTTCCACACGGGCTAGAGAAGAGTTGATGGGTTCAAAGTCATAACAAAATGAATAAAAACAGGTTTGAAGACACTTCAAGCAAATATTGAGAGGAAATACTGAGTTAAAAAATGTTGAAAATATCAGAAATTTTGGGAAATTTGATGAACTTGGAGCGTAATGCACGAACTGAAATCATATTCTAAAATGGTTTTAAAAAATTCCTTGTCTTTTTCAAACCTTTTTCTTCCATTTAATAACCACCCGTCACTAGTTTTATCATTTGCAATATTTTTTAAAAAAATTTGAAAAATCTAAAAAAAATCAAAAATTTCAAAACTTTAGGCCAAATGCGCAGACTAAAGATTACTTCGCAAAAGTGAAATATTTTACAGAATTGTTCCTTTTCCTCATTCACAGTAAATGAAAGGTACCCGTTTACGAAAATCAAAAATTCATTTTTTTCGCTCCACCCTACTACACATGATAAATCAAACATTTGCTAATATTTTCATGCAGTTACCTATCTTCTTCAACAGTGAATTCCAGCTAAAAAAATTAGTCAAAACTATGTCAAATTTTGCTCCTGCCCCAGTAGGGGGGCAGTTGTAAACACAATTGGGGAACAAGTAAACGCGGATACATAAATGGAAATAAAATACACCTAAGCATATTTTTAAGTATACTTCGTATTACACATTAACAAACACTTTCAATGAAAATATCAAGGTATTTTTTCAACTTGATTAATTGACTCAATTCAACGAACATTGCAGCCTTCAAGTTTTACAGAAAAAGAAACAGAAGATGCAGCTCGACATGTGCCACCTAAAATTGTAGGTGGTGATAATTTTGTAGAATATCATCAGAGGGTTTACCATCGATGTATCATCTGTTTCTGGAAGCATAAAAGTTTCATTTATAGTAAATTTTTATCTTTTTGGTAGCGAATTCTACGAGGACAAAGTCATTCACAGCTAAATTTTCTGGTGCAAGGTTGACTTCAGCACAAATTTCTTGATAGTTACGGTCTTCAAAACTAATGCCGGACTCACCATCACTTACTGCAACTCCTAACTGTTCCTTTTTCAACAGTTTAGCAAGTTTAACTTACTTTTCTTTGCAATTCTTTCAGATTTTAATTAAGTATTGAGTATTGAATTTTTTAGGTATTCAATATTTTTTAATTAGACTATTCAATGTATAAAAAAAATCAACAATTTTTGAAATTGAAATAACTAAATACCATTGGGGGACACAGATAAACTGTTCACATCTGCCCCTACATAATGTGTTCACATGTGCCCCTTATCTCAACTTAGACCTAATTTGATTAAAAAAAACTTTATTTTTTCATTTTTTTAAAATAGTGCGTGAAAACTATCCTTATTAATGCCACTTTATGACGAATAAAGTTCAAATCGCAAAAAAAAAAAAAAAAAAAAAAAAAAAAAAAAAATTGGATGTGTTTTTACTCGGAGAACTGGAACATAAAAGTATATGGGCACCTTACAAAACATAAGATCTTTGATAATTAAAAAACAAAATGGTTTAGATCTTTGAAATGTAAGGCAGGATATAGTACTTGTGTTACCATTTATATACATTTTTTTCAGATTTTTCTCTTCATGTTAATTGGGTAAAATATCGTTTGTTCACATATGCCCCTGTTTACATGTGCCTCCTCTTCCCTAAAGACAAATAAAATACAATTAAACATAAACAAAAAATAAAATGAAAAAATATGTTTTTTTAAACTTAAATCTCGAGTTTATGTTCTGAGGACTGGTGTCAGGTTCTGATATTATTACAAAATAATATTAAAATTATACGTGCGTTTTCCAGTATCATACAGACACATGTTATTTTCCGAACTTGAGAAAAAAGGAAATTTTTATTGCTAATTTTTCCTATAATGAAGCTATACTTCGTTCAAAACTAAAAATTTTAATCAGTTTCTATAGAAATGTAGTAACAAGCTTTTTAATAACGGGTATCTGTTATATCGTATTAGCGTTTTAAGAGCCCTGAGATCCCTTAAAAACCCTGTGACGCATATTCAAAATATTTCTTGTACACTGAAGGTAAAGCTACTTCCAAACCCATTAGGGGGGAGGGGGTGAGGCAGAGCTTGGGTTCTGATTGAAAAAATGTGACGAACACTTCGCTTACTTTTGTGATGAATTTGGCTTTGCATTTAATACGCGCACTAAGTATTTTACCTCCGTAGAGAATCACTTTTCACAATAAATTTTACATATTCATCGTTGCATCAATGAATTCTCCCTCATCACAATAGCCGAAAACGAAAGGGGAATAAATTGCTGTGCAACAAAAAAAAAAAAAAAAAAGAAAGAAAAATTCAGAACGTGGAAGCTTTTACAGGAAATCATTTCCCACGCATTTACTCCGTCCACGGTGAGAGTTGTCACTATATGAGTTTTTCACAACTTCACACTCGCCAAAAAGGCGAGAAATTTATATTAATTGCAGTCCGTCTGTTGCGTGTCTGTCGATCAACCTGTTGAGTATTATAGGGAGGAAAGGACTTGTCTAACCGGTTGCGGGGAAATCTAAAAAAGTGTTTTATTATAATTTAAAGATTTATGTTGGTGGGTCATTAACAACGCTGTTCGATCCAGCCAGAAGATGATTGAATGGGGGAAAAATACTTTCGTTGCGTCTCGTATTAATTTTGCTATATATGTCTTTTTTTCTGCATTCATATTTTCTCACAGCTATATGCACAGTTGAAGAAATGTGCATTTTCTGAAAGAAAATTGCTTCCAAGTGTAAGAGAAAATAATTTTTTTCTTTCTTTAAATTAGTTTTTACTCTAGTGAGAAAATACTAATGTTTTTGAGTAAAAATTTGTGTAGGAAAAAACTAAAGAAATACATTATAAAAAATGAATAAATTATAAAACGATTTATCAATAGTTTAATTTCTGCCGCTGTACAGAGTTAAATGACTCAAAATTAAAAAAACGAATTCCATTGTTGATTATTGCACCTGTATATTTCATAACATAAGCAAATAAGTAAACAAAACCCGATTTTTTCCGACACTCCATTCTGTATTTGTAGCTTGAACAACCTTTTTCTTTTCCAAAAGTAGATTCAGAAAATTTATAAATTGTAAAAAATTTATTCGTCTCTCTGAAGCAATTATTCGCAGTAAAACAGATTTTCGAAAGCTAAGTTTAAAATCTGTTTCTGTAAAGCTTGCACAATGGACAGATTTAAAGGTATGAGTCAAGTTTGCAGAAACTATTTTGACATATCAAGATAAGGAATTTGAGGAGGGGGGGATTTTTTAAACAGTAGTTTTCAGCGAGCAGATCATACATTTTTTTTTTAAATTTTAACGCAGACTGTATCATAAAATTATTGAAGAAAAACTGTCAAAATGATAATTTTTAAACAAATGTTTTTTTTTTCCAAGTTGTTTTCATTTACAGACTAGACATGAATAATTAATTTTTAATGCAGAAGATAGTGATAGTTTAAGTCAATCGACACGTAACTTTCAAGATGAGCACTTTGAAAGAAAAAAAACTTTTGAAAAACAATTTTCATCAACGAATCAGACATTACGAGTAATAAGATTTCTATTCCTTTTTAAATAGACGATATTTTTAATGATACTTTATTTTAGCTAAACATTCACACCCAAATTTTGTTAATTCAGTGTCCATTGGTTGGCATCAATATGATAGATTAAAAGAACGTTTAAAAAAGAGCAGAAGTAATGTATGTGTCCTGTATTCACTTTCAAGCTATCGTTCATCACACATTTATCTCGTTAATGCTGTCTTCCCTTTGTTATCTCAAAGAGTACAATTATTTTCAATGCATCCTACTTTACTATTCATTTTCTTTAATTATTTTTCTTTTCTTTTGTAAAGCAGCAATTCTTGACGTTTGTAAAGAGAAAAAAGAAAAAAAGTCGGTGAGAAAACGACATTAAGGCCTCATATAACCTTAAAAATAACTAAACGACCAAAAAAAAAAAAAAAAAATCTTATTGCTTGTTTCGAAATTAAAATGTTTTTGAAACCCTCAGAAACAAATCTCATTTCTCTAGCTCAATTATTGAAAAATTATATACAGGTGGAAAAGAATATAGGTGGTAGCATGCTATGTATGGAAAAGCAAAAATTTAAAAATGCTTTTTCTTGATGATCGATTTTTGAGGTTTCCATGTAACAGGAATCGCTAAGGATGTTTTTCTATTGAATATATAGTTTCAAAAAACATTTTTTGCATTTTTAGAAAAAAAAATTAACAAAAATATGTATTGAATAAACATTTCAAAAACTGCTGAAATGTTTGGAGCATGTTGCACTTTTAAAAACAAATTTGCTGAGAAATTTTTATAATTTTTTACATAATCAGTCGCAGACTGATTCAGTTCTAACCATTATTTAAGCAAATTAATTCAGATCTTCAGATTTATTTTCCCTATTATTTTGCACAAATGATTTTTGAAACAAGAGCAAAAACAAAAAAGTCTTAGAAATATTAAAAAAAATTAAATTTTTCTTCATTTTTTAAAAATTAAAAAAAAATGGATTGAATATTTTTAAATCTTTGAAAATAAATTATTGATTGTTAAATAAGTGTACATGTAAAGGTTTCAAAGAATTAAATGCTTTACTTAAAATTTAAAAAATGATATGAAGGTACTGTGACCCCTTAATCATGAAAAATATTGTTAAGTAATGTATTTCGAATTCAAGTAACTTGCAGCTTCGTCAACATTCTTTTATTTAGCGAAACGACATATTTTCTCCTTGCCTTATTTTGTGCCCTGTACCTTCCCACGGCAGAATACATTTACTCCTTCCGACCGTGTCATCTTTCCTCCTTCTCTCAGCTCCTCCGAACTCCTTTCATCTTCCGCTTCCCACTTGTGCGTCCGGCAGCAGTCGTCTAACCTGCTGTCGTCTTATCTTCCTTGGAATCATTTCTCGTTGTCGTAAATATCCAAATCAAATCAATCTGCTCTTCGCTATGCTGTAAAAAATAGATGTTGTTTTTATAGTATGATACAGCTAATTTTACTGTAAAGTTGCTAACTTTACAGTAGTAAACTAAAATTGCCAGTTTACAGTAATATTTTTTTTTTCTAGTTTTACAGTTTTCAGCTGGAACTTCTGCTGCCAGTATTATATTATTGTTTTTACAGTATAATACAGCTAATTTTATGGTAAATTGCTAATTTTACAGTAATAAACTGTAAAATAGCTAGTTTTACACTTTTATTACTATGCTTTTAGTTTCAAACTGGAACCTCTGCTGCCAGTATTATACTGTAAAAACAGCAGTTTTTTTTTTTTGCGGTGTACAGGATCTTATCTTTTCGGAAAATAGTTCTCCTTTAACCAATAATGGATTTGTGGGCTTTTTAAGGTTCTATTTTTAGCTCATCTTGCTTCCCGTTGAGTTAATGCGCAAATCAACAGGCATTTAAGCAGCAACAAATGTTTATGCATATTAAGTTTACTTATCAGCCATCACCATATCAAGTCCTCATTTTTAATTTATATCTACTTCAAAGTTTACTGGTATTCTGACACGCCATGGACATGAATTTACGTTAACTTTGGTTTTTAGTGAAAATTGTACCTCAGAGTAAAATCCTGAAAATAACGCATTAAATAAAATAATCTTTTACTTCTCTTTTTTTTCAATGCTAACAACTGAAATAGCTGAATCAGTCTGAATACGAAGTAAGATTGCTCTCCAATGAACACGTTTAAACGGCACGAAATTCAATTGAAGGTTGATCTTTGAAGTCTTCATGCCAGTCAGAAAAACTTTTTAAAAAAATACCAGAAAAGTATTACTAGTTAATGTTTAATTTGAACTTAAAATATTCATAAATAAACAAATGAAAACAGTAAATCTTATATAAAAATATTTTAAATGTTTTCAAATTATCCTGTTTTAAGAGGATGATACCTACACATTTTTATGGTTAGAAAAAGCAGAAGCTTTGTTACTTTGCTTTCATCCGTTTCTGATCTGATTTTGGGGTTTGTGAGTGTTGTAATAATAATTTGTGAAATGTCCTACGTAAGTGTCTTTGAGATATTAAAATTAGTTTGTGTAAATCTGTGAACCTTCTCTATAACTATTTAGGTTGTTCTACGCTCAATTCATAACAACATCAAACGTCTTCAAAAGTACACATCAAATAATAAAATAGTTTAGAATAAGCTCCGATTCCTTTCCGATGTTTCTTTCTTCCGATTTTCAAACAAAACAGGGAAATTAATTTTTGTGTCAAGAAAACATGAGGTCAGAGTATTGAAGTTTTGAAATTGAAATTCCAAACTGAATACGTATATAATTTCGTTTAAAAAACTAATTTAAACTTCTGCTGAATTACTTCTGCTCTAATATTATAAGGGAACAATAAAATTGCAGTTAATAGAAAAATCTCGTGAAAAGTGCTCAGTCGAAAGTGTATACGCACGTAGCAAACAAAAAATAAATGTATTCCATTTAATTTTTAACATGAAATTCCATAAGAAAATAAAGTAAAAAAAAAAAAGAAGAAAAAAAGGTGAAGCAGAGGATAAAGGAAAGGGTGATGAACCGAGTTGAGTGAGGCCCATGCGAGGTTATGAATCTCGTTCCTATGAAAAACCAGCTCCAATTTTAGTGAGCCCTTTCTTGGCTGGAGAAGAAAAACATTTTGAGTAACGAGTGGCTGCGAATGCCTTTTGGGGCTATCTGCAACGCGTTATTTGTATTCCAGTCTGCTCTTCTTTTATAGATCAGTGAGATGCAGGACGATGTATGTCAGTGTTTCTCAGTACTACATTTTAGGATGGCGCCTGTGGTTTTTGCTTAAAATGGCGATAATTCTAAACATTTGGTTTGAAATTTCGTGACGGTTTTCGTAGATGAAAAGGTACATTTAAGAGTATTTTAATTGCAAAGTATGAAATGGTGGATTTATATAAAATATACTGCATGAAAAATCCTTACTTTAAACTACCTTATTAGGATTGGTAGTATGGACTTTAGGAGGTGACCCCTCTGGTTGCACCTCTGACTCAGATGACTCACACTCATGAAGTTTACATGTTTGTGTATTGACAAAGAAGTTCTTTACAACCACGTAATACGGGCATGCAAATATGTTTTTATGGTATAACGTTGCTGTTACTATTGATTACCGATGATGAGGCATTTATGTCTGTAAGATGCTATAATTTTACATCAATAAGGTGATATAATTTTACAAAATTATTTTTTATAGAAATCATTGAAATAAAATGTAAAATACCAAATATATTTAAAACCGCAGGAATTCGCCTTACAAAGCTGCTTCCACTTCAATCCAACATAGGTTTGCGTATTACGTTTTTGCCCACAGATTTTATTTTGAAGTTGGCGATAATTTGCATGTTTTATTCTTTATCGTTACAATATCAACTTTCTAATAACATCAAATAGTTGTTCAGTTATAAAACCTGTATCATTTTTTTAATACGAAAATTGTGTCATCTGCTAAGATGATACAATTCCAATATCGTAATACATTGGATGATTCAATTGTGCTGACTCAGGATCAGCGATTTCATAGTTGAAGTGCGATTCCGAGTATCATGCCGACCACCTGCGCCTAAATAAATGACACTTAGACAGCACTGATGAAAGTATTTCGACACGTGAACTTCACTTTGCCGCTGTCACAGGAAATGGCACGTTTTCAATGCACGAGGCGATTATGGATAATGATAAGACATAAACTGATTCCATTAACTTAAAAAAATGTGTAAAAATATCGAAAATTAATCTGTAAATACGAGTTTGAAGATGATGTTCAAAAGAACGCAATAGCACGTAAAAAGCAAACAAAAAAAGATACTGACGAAATAAGTTTTTTTGAATATTAATATAATCACGATGAGAGACCCTAGGTCGTAAATTTGAGAACAATCTTTTACGATTCATTACCTATATACGAGAATAATTGAACTGTGGTTCATAAGGTAGCTGATATCTTTTAAATTTTACAACATTTAATAAAAAAATTAAGCAAGTTGGCAAATTTGTTTAGCTATAAAATTTTTTAACTTATAAATTGTTGAGACTTTTAATGAATAAAATAGCTGAACGTTCTTCAGAAGAAGGTGTTGTTTCGTTTAATCATTAAAGGAACGGTCAACACGGTTAGCACATCAAAGAGGACGTTGATTACGAACGATAAAACAGTCAATTCACAAAAGACAATTTCTATAATCAATGTATGTACAAAAAAAAAAGTTTTCAAACAGGATGATAATACTAGTTTAACTTCAGAAAGGCGATCACAAAAAAAAAAAAAAAAAAAAGGAAGAGCATATCTTGAATGGAGGCGACGATGATGTTTAGGCCTTTAAAGAATAGTTAAAACAGTCAGTTCCTCAGAGAAATAATTATATGATGTTTAAATTTCAATGGACTCTAAAAAATGGTCTACACCAAGTGGAGACAATTACATTTAATCTTTGGACATGCAATAGATGACCAATTTCTCAAACATATGATTAACAATCAGATCCTCTGGAGCCGGATATTTTTAATGTTGTCTACAAAAAAAAAAAATCAGGCCCTTCAAGAAGGCGGCAATAGAGTGTTCAGTTCTGAGAAAAGAGCATAACCAAGTTCAATTCTTAAAAAGGAAGCATGACCCCAAAAAGGTTGAGGAGCTTTGATTTACGGTAAAAGAAATGCATATTTCACAAAACGAGAGAGATGAGGTGATGACATAATTATTGCACATACCAGCACGCAATCGCAACATCGTCGGCGATAGAAAACTCACCTAATAAGAAACCGCGAAGAGAAAGAGAAAGCCCGTGGCCGAGAGCCCATTGTGGCGCCTGAGAGGCAACATTCTTTTTTGAGCCGCATAGGGTCATTCACAAATGCGAAGGTAGAGCGGCGCCCACTTCCAAGTGCTGGCAGCATACAGATGTTGTTTTGAGAACTCGGTTTATTATTATTAAAATCCAATTAAGATTAACGCAAAAACAGAGTTAGTGTTAATTGTACGGTCATTGTGAGAAACAGACCCAGAATAGCTCACGGACATCCGGGGCCCATACCCTAGGCATGAAATTTCTAAAGGGCAGGAAATTTTCTATAACACATGCGGGATTATTTTCCAACCTTCTGAATAGCTTCAATTTTTAAAGTATGTCACTTTTGATTGAAAGTATTATAAATTACATGACTTGACAATTGCTAAGGAACACTTACGTTTCCCGGAATAATTAAGAATTGACAATGTTCGAAGAAATGGAACAAAGTACAGATTTAGTAGGAACGATGTAAATTTATTATAGTGCAAAATGGTTCTGATATCGTCACATCAAAGAATTGAATCTTTACATAAAAAAGAGGCTCCTCGGATTGTTTTTAAAGAGCCACAAAAGATCTTCAGGTCAGAGTAATGCAGATATGAGTACCTTAGTAAGATATAGTACAATGGTCCTGTGGTCGCAGTGCTTCCGCTCTTACTTTAGAGGGCCCTCTTTCACTTCATTCACCTTACAAAAATGGATGATGACCACGGACACCAATGCACATTTTGCATCTGTTCTCCATGCTATCCACTAAACTATACATTAGTTTTGGGGGGATATTGTCCCACTCCTTCTTCAAGGCGATTTTGAGCACTTGCACTGTTAGAGGAGGGATTCTTTTTTTTTTTCGTTAAACCTATCTCCCAGGAACATCACAGGCATGTTCAGTAAGATTTAGGATGAGAGAGTATAAGCACGCAATTGCATATAGAGAATATTTTCACTTCGCAGCGTGTCCGATGCGTCAACGTTTCTGTGTGGAAATGCATGATCATCCACAAACAAAAAGTCTGGACGTTTAGCTCCCTAAAAAACGACATGATCGGGAATAATCTCTGTACAATACTGTTGCGATGTAACGCTTCCTCGCTCAAAAATGTGAACCGGTGGTTTGCTACTGTGCATGATGCCTCTATCCACACCATCGCGAATGGGCCGTGTTTTTACAATACATTCTTTTACTCGAAAATAGGCTTGGATGACTTAAACCCCTTTTATTTTAACCACGACACATAGTTTTAAGCTGGTAAAGATTTAAAATTTAGAAAACATGTTTGCCAAAAATCTAGTTTATTTTCACTTTTACACGAAAACATTTAAAGCAAGTTCAAAAACTTAATTTCAAAGACCCGGAATGCCGAAGCAACGAAACAACTGGTTTGAAATTTGAAAGGCAAAGGGCGTCTGTCTCGCTGTCTGTGTTAGCTTAATTGTTATTTTTTATTTCGTGGGAGTACTTGACAGTTGGTAGCCGAAGGTGATTCAACCGGAAAGAAATGTGGTCACATTGTAGAGAGTGTGCAGGAAAAAAAACCAACACGCGTGTAGCGCGATTTCAGCATTGAGAAGTAACCTTGCGGTGAGTATCTTTGCAATTTTACGGAAAAGTTTTCAACAAGAAAGTAATGATGTTGCATAGCTAGACGGATCTTCGTGATGTCTGATTGTCATGTCTCTACAAAGTGATAGAAATTTGTTTCCCTCTTTTCTTCACGCTTTATTATTTTCTTTGCTATTTCTCTTTTCTTTTCTATAATCATGTTGGACAAAATAATATTAGCACTTTATAATATAGAAACATTATGAAGTTAAAAAAACCGCTTAGCGCATATTTTTAAACTTTGATTTTATTAAAACCATAATAATGATGTTGTATAGCTAGACTTACATGGACTTTTGCTGATTATTGCATCACTACTAATTGACGAACACGTTTCTCTTTTATTCATTATCTCTTATTTTCCTTCTTATTTATTTGTCAATAATCTCATTGAGGAGTCGGATAAAATAATCTGACCACTTTACAGCATAGAAAAAAAAATAAATAACAGACACTACTTAGCGAATATTTTTAAAACTTCGACGTTATTAAAAGTAATAATGATGTCCTGTGGCTAGACGGATCTTCGTGATCGCTGATTGTCATGTCTCCGTTAAGTGACAGAAATATATTTCCCTCATTTCTTCACTCTCTACTATTTTATTTCTTATTTCTCTTCTATAATCATACACAGGGGTTGGTCAATATAAAATGCAAACTTTATGATAAATATTTAAAAAATGTGGAATACAAAAACTACTAGGCGAGTGTTTTTCAAACTTTGACTTTATAAAATCCATAATAATGATGTCGTATAGCACCTAAAGTATCTCTCATTTAATATTCAAATAGCCCAAACTATGCATGATTCATAAAAAAAAAAATAATTTGAAAAGAAGTAACTTCAAATGAAATTATACATTTCAGTTATGTTCAGTACAGTTTCAACAAAGGCAAATGATTTAGCTTTACTTGGATCATGAGGCTCAAATAAGGTCAATTCTGAGCAAGCTAGCTAGCACCCATGTTAGAAGAATGCTTTGAATTTGCACTTGCTCGACCGCTAAGATTGCTACGGACCTTTATTTGGTTCATAAAGCTAATGTGCGTAATAATTTTCAAATGTGGATTGAATTTAGTCTAAGATTTTCATTGAATTAGAAACGCTTATAATTCCTGTTCCGAGTTCAGGAAGAAATAAATATAAATAAATAATTAAAATACATGTTACAATTTTTGATCAAAGGGAAAATCTTTGAACAAAACTAGAGTCACACAGCCTCCCACAACAGAGAAAATACTAATTAAAACACGCAGAACAATAAAAAACAAAACAAAAATTCCCTCTCCGATATTCGAAATGATTACAATACGCGTTTTACAATGAGCACTTAATTAAAACTCCCCCCTCCCATAAAATAATTAAACATTCGATTAGATCAAAACGAAAACCCATCTCCCAGCTCCTCATGAAACAAAAACTATTGATTAAAATATGCATTACAATTGGAATAGATCGAAATTCCGGCTCTCCCCGTCAGAGAAAAGAGTAACGACAACAATCCCTCAATCAGGACCGTCATTTCAAATTTTTCCAGGGGTGGTGGAGCAAAGGGTGTAAACACAATGTAAATTTACCAAAAAAAATAGTAAAAACCACACATATTTACATGTAAATACATTGATTTCCCAAAGTCGGGGGTGGGGGTAATTGACAGCCCTGAACCCCGAAATGACGGGTCTTCCCTCAATGTCCTATCCCTGGAAGAAAATCTCTTTCAAAAAACAATACTCATTCACAATGAAATTTCAGAGAGCTAAATAGTTCTCTGCATTTTAAACAACTTCTAAGTCACTCTTATTACACTTGTCAATCGCTCGTGGCAGGCTTGAAAGGGTCACCCTCCCACGTTCAAGTCACGCCCAACCTTGTCTTACTGGGATGAACTGGTAGCAAACTAGTATTTTCTTTCGATATTGTCGTTAAATATTTCGACCTTGTACCGCCTACCATTATTGGAACAGTTATTTTATAACCATTAAAAAACAAACCAGTAGTTTAAGTATTTACTTCGGATGAAGGGTTATTTATTCAAAATAACATATTAGTGAAAACAAATATTTTGTTCAAGAAAGACCAGTAACCTAGTTTCTGCAACATGTACTGAGTTATTTATTTATTTATTTTTCTTTTCTTTTTCCATTTTTCTTCTTTTTTTCTTTTTTTAAAGATAAAAAAGGAAATGAAAGTCAAGAGAAAATAAAATATCAATGTTTCAAGTCATGTTTTACGGTTGAGAAAAAATTGACCTTGTTTCAACATTTAAATTGATATTCCATGCTTGCACAAACTTAGAATGTTGAGAAAAAACTTTTTTTTATGATGTAATGCTGATGGATGTTTAATTTTATGCCTCAAAAAATGTGTTTAATGAGATTTTTTTCTCTACGTGTAAAAAACACGACACGAATACTACTTTTGGTTGCCACTTGTTATGAAAGATTACAGAATAACTTTCCATCAGAAGAGAAAGTGAGGGGGAAAAAAGGAAATTGAATTCATGATGTGTACTGGATACCAGTACAGAAAATTCCATATTAGAACAATTACTGTTTTTCACACATAACTGTAACCGTGCTCTTAGATTTAGTTAACTGATCATCAAGTATTTGGACTTTCTACAAGATTTTCTATAACGTCACATAAATGCTAACTGTTGAGGGCAAAATTATATATAAAAGTGAAATTGACTTTTCAGACAAGTATATGAACTACTTTTTTGATGATATAATTTAGATTTTTATTATAAGACATTCAGCTTCCCTTAGTGACAATGAAAGGAAATTAACGAAACCAATAACTTGTGAAGATATATATATATTAAAAAAAAAGAACAGTTATTATTTCCTATGAAGACTTTGATGATTTTCCTGGTTAAGGGGTTACAGCACCTTTCTAACAATTTTCTTAAATTTACGTGAAAAATGTAATTCTTTGAAATATTTGTTTCTGCACTTATTTAACAATCAATTATTTGTTTTCAAACATTTAAATTTTGCTCACTTTTTTTGAAAATTTGAAAAAATTAGGAAAATTTCAATTTTTTTAAAAACCTTAAGGCATTTTTGTTTCTGCACTAATTTCAAATTTTTTTTTGCTAAATGATCACAAGAATTACCTCTATAAGTCTGTGCATTCATTTTTTTATATATTGATCGAAAATATTTTGTGACCATTTATCTAAAAAATTCTTAAAAATTTTGTTTTCCAAACTTTAAAAAGTTCTAAAGATTTTAGTAATTTATGCAATGTTCTTTCAATGCAGTTTTGTTAAATATATTATCCTGAGTGCAAAAAATATTGCTTTAAAGTTGTATCTTTAATAGAAAAAATTCCTTAGCATTTCCAGTAACATAGAAACATTAAAAACTGATCATCGAGAAAAAGCACTTTAAAGTTTCGGTGTTCCATTGGAACACATAGCACGCATGTCCTATAGCCACTCATAACTTTTCAAATAATTTAGCTAGAGCAATGCTTTTTTTTCCGAGTGTTTCAAATAACTTTTACTTTTGAAATAAGCAATAAAAAATTTTTGGTCTTTTGATCATTTTTGAGGTACTGTGACCACTTAATACAAACGTTTGATAACTCCTTACATTCTATCATTCCCTTTTATTTATCCTTTTAAGCTTTATTTAATACTACTTCATTATTTGCAGTGCATCAAACAGTATTTTGCACAGAATTTTTCAATTCTTCAATTGTGCTTTTTCATTATAACTACTTTCTAATACTTCAAAGCTGCTTTCAGATCTTCTGCGCCCTATATTTCAAGCTGTATTGAATAATTAAATGAAATTTTGTTATACACTCAACTCTCAGTAACTCGAAGTCCAAAAGGAACGGCTAAAACCTTCGAGTTATTGGAAGTTCGAGAAATGGGAAGTTTCCAGTCTTCTTACGTCCTGCTCCCGGATACTCCTTGTGGTTAACAGTGGGAAGTTTGGTACATTTTGTAAATTTATTTTTTACGACGTTGTAATCAACATAAATTATAGAACGAAATATCATAAAAACTTATGGCTGTCAAATCGTTTTCTTTATTTAAATTTCTTTTAAACTGAAATTAAATAAATAAAATTGTTGAAGCAAATGATAATTGTTCCATTTTTCATCCATTTCCTCGATATTATCAGACAACTTACTCTACGAGGTTAGCACGCTTTTCATACAATGTTCTACGTTTGACAAAGCTTGACTGGCGAGATTTATTTTTTCCCCTAAAGTCAATGTAAATCAATCTCATAATGAGAAGAATAATTGGAGAATAACTTCTAAATGTTTGAATTTTGAGACCTATGAATGAACAGTAGATGGCTCACTTTCGGATAATTCCGGAAAAAAATGAAACAATGAAGCAAACAGCTCCAGCAGAACTACAGGACAAACTGGGAATCCCTAAATCATCATTTTTTTTTTTCAAGATACGCACGTAGAATTTTCAAACTTCGTGACAAAACAACGGTCTGATAGCGTCATCATGATAAAATAATTTTAAGGTACATGTCACATCTGGTAAAAATTCGAGAATCCCAATACAAAAGCCAGCAGAAACCAGAAATATGGCAGAGATTTCCTGCGGAAAACATTGACGAGCATTTCAGAATAAAAATAATCGAATTCATTTGGGTCAAACTGCAAACATCCCGAATACTACAAATGATACCACAAACAATTTCAATAATCTCACAATTAAATCTGCAAATCTAATAACTGTTTCTGTGAGTCGGGATGCATTAAAAAGTCCTGTTCCTATGAAAAACTGCCCTACTTGTCTTTTCCTCATGTCTTCTGATGAGTTATGCCCATGGTTATGTAAATGCATTGGCGAGAAAAACAAAACCGCGCAAATTATACATTTAAAGGTAAAGCCAATTACGACACTTTCTGCCTGGTAAGTTGCATATTAAACCTTTACGGTGGTTTAAATAGATCAGGAGGAAAGACGACCGGCGGGCGCCAATGAAGAATTACTTTCACCTCTACTCACCTAATTAATTATTCGAACACGTTTCTTTGCTGGTTTCGGACCGCAGAACTTGGTTCACAGTGTGTAATTACGCAAGGAAATCTAACCGTTATCACATTGTAAACAATATAATACAGAACAGTGTGGAAAAAGTGAGACGATTTAAAATGCATTAGTGTGACAGTGGGTGGTAGTTTTCGTTTTTTGAATTCTGAACAAAGTAAAAATGGCTATGAAAATAAGAAAAAACAAAGAATACAAGAGAGAATTTTTTTTTTAATATCGAAAGCATGGATCCCACCCCTCTTTTTATCGGGACCCCTTTCCAACTTTACAAACAAAAAATATGCACAAAAGTTTTCTCCCTTTTTATCATCCCTGGTCCTGTAGCTGCGTTCTTACTAGCCTTCCCCATGAGGGGTCATAATGTGAATGTGGCAATTTTAGTAGAAGTTTTAAAGGACCGTGCGGAAAATGAGATAAGAATATACCGCCTTGTAAAAAAAAAAAAACACAGATTTTGCTGAATACTGAAACAACAAACTACGAGTATTTGATGTTTGTATTACTATTAAAAAAGCGCGAAATATTTTCCATGATGGGTAAAAACACACTACAACAGATCGCACAACTTGAAAAAAAAAAAAAAAAGACCCTTTGCACACATATAATTTTGAACCATTGCTTGGCTGTATGTTTCACCCAGAAATTGCAATTGACTGTAGTGTAAACTGGTGTGACTCACAAAATGCTACATCTCATATGTCAGTGAATATTGGTCGTAATTATGCCAAATTTCTTGTGTTCACAGTCACATTGCTTTTAATGCTTGTGATTTCCCGAAATGTGAACAGAAGGACATGGGGGCCATATAAAAATATATTTCATATTTTTTTAAAACTAAATTCTGTTCAAATTTTTAATATCTTAATACTTCACCTTATTTTGACCATTTTTGCAATGGAAGTATGTGTCTGTGAAATATCGAAACCTGGTAAATGTCGATATTTGCCAGTGAATATCAGCATTCCCATCGCAAAGACTTAGTGGAAAACTGAATATTTCCGGGGAATCACCGGTGAAAATCTTCATTATCCAACTTTGATCTGTCCCGTTAACACAGTATACAGGGTGAGCCAGAAGAAACTCCCCCTCCCCTCCCCATAGGTGAAGATCCAACCAAACGAACCAAAATTTCACACATGGCTCATTGAAGATATTTTGATAATTTAAACAACACAGCGCTTTTGGTTAGGGCTGCAGCGAGAATATTTTAAATCCTTTGAAGGCCATCGCTTTTTCTTTGCACAAATTGGTCAGCGGATGGAAGAACCATTTGTGGTGTTGGAGCGATTTGCGTAACCAAAGATGTTTGTCGATACATTTGAGCGCATGACCGAAAGAATACTGTTTCCATGTTGCTCATTAGAAGTTTTTCTGCAAGTAATGCTTTGCACGTGATGAACTGTGATTGATGTTTCTACAACTGTCAGCCCCGTGAATTATGCAAAGTTAGTCAAAGATCCAGGTTATTATCCCGAAAATGATACAAATCTCCTTTGAGATATATATATTTTTTTCGAATCAATTTTAACAAGAAGTTCTGTCAAGAACTAAACGAGCCTACTTTCCCGTACATCGCCATCGGCATTCTCGCATCTGATCATTATTCTCTTTATTATCTGAGACTTAAAATTATGTCAAACGTACCTTTTTAGCACTTAGAGATGATTTCGAAAAGCAAATATACCCCTTTCATCAGATGAAATAGACACGTAAAAAGCAATTAACGAATAAATAAAGTTTTGTCGCACCTTTTAAAGAGTGTAACTGTTACAGTTCCTCCGTAGAAAAAATCCTCCATCGTTTTCAAAAAATAATAATAATAATAATAATAATAATAATAATAATAATAATAATAATAATAATAATAATAATAATAATAATAATAATAAAATAAATAAATAAAAGTACAAAGAGCATCAAAACACATTTTATCAAAGAAAGAAAAAAAAAAAAAGAAAAAAAAAACTCGTCCGTTAATAAAATGTCTCGAATTTCACTTTTAATCTGTTGCCAGTTGTTAAATATAAATAAAGAATAAAATGTTCTCGTGAATGAAAAATTTTTGTTACAAAAAAAACATCGTCTGCCAAAAAATAATGATAATAATAATAAATAAAATAAAACAAATGAATAAATGAACAAAAAATCGTCTGCACAGTCAGTAATTTTTTTTCTGAGACTGCATTTCCGCCATGTTTGCGGAGTCGGAGTCGGAATCAGAGTCCTCACAGAAGATTACTCAGAAAAGTACGTTACAAACATTATTTATCAAAACCATTTTCTTACAAAGTTAGTTTGAAGGAAATACGACTTTAAGTTCAGGATCAACATTCAACTTAAATTCCCCGTAGACGCTTAATGTTAATTTTTTTTCTGAACGGTTCAATATTGAACGAAAAATGGTTCAAATCAAAAAGCGAAATATGGGAATGTATGGGAAAGCCTCTCCGAGATCTTTCAAACAAAAAAAAGTTTATTCCATTCGGACGGTTCACTCAAAAGTTATTAGGGGTGACAGCTTGATTGAGCGGTTCAATGTTGAACGAAAAATTGTTCAAATCGAAAATGTAGATACGGGAATGAAGTATCCTTGAAAAGATCTTTCGAACAAAAAAAAGTTTGTTCAAATCGGATTGTTCACCCAAAAGTTAGCATCGCGGGACCGGTTTTTTAAACGGTTCAAAGTTGAACCAAAAATTGTCCAAATCGAAAAATCAAATATGGGAATGAGCTGCACTCGCCGAGATCTTTCGAACAAAAAAAAAAAATTATTCCATTCGGACTGTTCACTCAAAATTTATTAGGTGGAGAAAGGTTGCTTAAACGGTTCAATGTTGAACCAAAAGTGTTCAAATTGAAATTTTAAATACGGTAATAAAGTATCCTTGCCGAGATGCTTCAAACAAAAAAAAGTTTGTTTAAATCGGACTGTTCATTCAAAAGTTATTAGGGGTGACAGCTTGATTGAGCGGTTCAATGTTGAACGAAAAATTGTTCAAATCGGAAATGTAAATACGGGAATGAAGTACCCTTGAAAAGTTCTTTCCAACAAAAAAAGTTTGTTCAAATCGGACTGTTCATTAAAAAGTTAGTATCGCGGGACCGGTTTTTTGAACGGCTCAAAGTTGAAACAAAAATTGTTCAAATCAAAAAATCAAATATGGGAATGAGCTGTACTCGCCGAGATCTTTCCAACAAAAAAAAGTTGGTCCAAATCGGAATGTTCATTCAAAAGTTATTAGGGGGGGACAAACAGACCGACCGACAGACCGACCGACCGACCGACCGACGCACAAATTCCCCATCTCAATACCCTACTTTCAAATTTTTAATTTTTCGATATTCATTTTACCTTTTTATTTTTTTAACTTGGCGATATTTTTTGGACTTGGCGATATTTTTTTAACTTGGCGATATTTTTTGGACTTGGCGATATTTTTTAGATGCATTAAGCTACTTTTAATACTTTTTTCGTCTTTCTTTTATTTTTAACGGGAAAGTAGGCTAAAAACCACCACTAATGAATCTTTTTTTTTTAAATTGATTCTCTGTATAAAAATGTTTGTTTTGAAGTATCAATTGTTTATCAGTAAGTAGTTCATGTTTTAAATCAATAAAGAAATAAATAAATAAAAGGAAAAAATAAATAAATAAATTTTTTTTGGAACAAGTGGGAGATAACAACGAGTAATAGCTTCAAACCATTGAACGTTAAAAGGATTTAAGATTATCCTGAAATGTCTTGACAATAAATGATCGGTTTCTATTTTTTTCCTAAAAATAAAGTTTCAACACAAAAATCTCACCTACAAAATTCTACCCCCCCCCCCCAAATAGATTATTACTGTCCCAAATTCTTCCATGTTTATCATCGCTCACTGTAATTTTACTGTAGTTTTTAAAATAGCTTAAACAATTAAATAGGAACTGGTCGTATCTTCCGAGCTTAGCCAGTTACTTTGAATTCTACATTCAATATAAAAAGTGAGAATAACTATTTTTTTTCCGATTGTTAATTCGAGAGTGAACTGTTGAATACCCATTGTGTAGCATTTGTATTCATGATTTAAAAGCATTTTTTTTTCTTGAAATTGGAAACAAAATAAGTTTCTAATGATCATTTCATTTTATACTTGCTCTTTAATTACAACTTTTCTTTTTGATTAGAATGGTTTTTAAAGAGCATTCGTCTATTTCGTTACAACAAATGGTCACATTTTTTCAAAACCCCTTATAAATTATCTAAGCATAAACCCCCGATAATATACCGAAACAAATTTAAAATTATTTTTTTTAATATAGCCATGCAGCATGCAGTTTAGGAACTCTCTGCAACAGCTGACTGCTTGTGATGGGGTACCGGTATTTATACATCGATCATAATTTTGCTCCCAATTCAATTTATACCTAAATGTTTTACTCATTCTAGTTCGGAGCTGGTTCCGCTTTTGTTATTATCAGTATTATTATTTTTAAATTTATATTTATTTCATAAAATCTTAGCTAGTTTTGTTAAATCGTCTTTTAAAGAAGAATAATTTTATGAACTATTTCTCAGATGGCGCTACTGCTCAAGTTGGTAGACTGCGGTTCATTTTAATGGAATCCATATTTTAAAAACAAGAATTAGTCTGTCAATGTTAGTCTGCAAAAAAAGTTTCAAGCAGTACTTAATTTCTAACAAAAGAAGTTCTCAAGTCCTGTGATTCTCAAGACTTGTTTAAATGATTAAATACAATAATGTCCACCTAATATGCAAAAAACTCATACAAAGATACGCAGGAGTTGAGCTCCCACGAAAGCTCCCATATTAATTATACTCTGGCTCCAAGTTTCTATTTCTTTTTCAGTAATGGGTATTTTTCAACATCTATAATCAATACGAACTCCTGGAACAAATTTTATAGCTCTAAACATTTTACTTGTTTTTTTTTTTTTTTTTTGGTATCAATGCCCCTCGTCATCGAAAGAAGAAAAAAAAAGAAACTAAAAATTATATAAAAAAAAAAAAAAGAACTAAAATAGAGATTATGGTGACATCTTACTTTTCAACGATTTTTCAGAGAATCGAGACATTATGGAAATATGCGTAAATTTATGTATGCTATTTTCGTTCATAGATGGAGCCACTACGTATTCTGTTTTTAATTTTTAATTTTAACCAGTGGTGTCGGAATGCCGAACCTCAAATTGCGATGAATCTCCTAGGCACAACGCATAATAAAACTATAAATATATATATATTTTTTTCAAATAACTTTAAAAAGGGATTAAAATTACAAACCAAGAATTGTTTCTGCTACTAGTTGCATATTTTATCGATTCAAGTTTCTATCTGCTCTTTCAGAAACCAATGTCCCAATTCGCAACTATCATTCTTCATACCGTATTTAAATGATCGTTTTTTTCGGAAGTATTGAATCAGTGGGGCACATAGATTAGCTTCGCGGGCCTTAGGTTCGGCATCGCTGACACTGAGTAGATAGACTGAAGTTCGAACTCTAAAGATGCCTAGAAAATAATTTTCGTTTACTACATGCGATAAAAAGAAAATCTACATCTACTTTGTGCAAACAGAGATCATTCGTTTTTTAAAGTGCTAGGTATTCCACCCTCTGCTTTCTACTGTACACCACCTCCCATCCCCGAAGATCTTATTTGGTTCGCTAAGATTAAAATCGTCTGCTAGGAAGAATCAGAGCAAAATAAGCATTACAAATAGAACAAAATGAAAATCCTGCTCCCCCTCCTGTAAAAAATAGAATTTAATTCTGGCGCTCATTATAATTATAACAATTTTTAATCCCTCCCCGAAAAGAGCCTGACAAAAATATTAACATATCATTATGAAAAACCAGCTTTAAAAGTGTACTCCCTCACTTCCTAAGAGAGTCTGGACTGACTTTGTACTGAATTTCACAGCTATAGGGTGAAGGGGCTCATTGACGTAGCAAAGCACCTTTTTTTGCATCTAAAAAGTCATTTTCGGGTTCGTAGTCTCCGGTTGCATCTTGCTCCTTAATTCTTTTGCTCCGTACTTCAATTAAGTTTTCGCTAAATTAGAAGACCTTGTCTCCTCTACCAATAGCGTACATATAGCACCCCGTAGCTCCCGCGGCGCGAGGGAAGGTGGGCGTAAGATCCAGAAAAATAGCACTATGAGTTACATGGTAAAAATATTTTTCATATTTTAATGGGGGGGGGGGGTGCACTTGCAAATTTTGCAGGGGGCGCACCTAAGTCTACGTACGCTATTGTCCTCTACTACAGTCTGTTACTTTAAAATAGGAGCATCAAGGTCACAAATTTTGCGTCGTTTCCATGGAAATTTCTGAGGCAATTCATTTGAGTTTATCTAAGGCCCGTCCCTCCCTATACAGACGAGCCGACGTATCAAGATTAAGTTTCACCACTTTGGATCCAGCGCGTGTTATGTTTCGATGCTGGTTGATGAGTTGTTATCTTTTCTGGCAAGTTACCGCGTTTTGGTTATTTTTCAGGGTGAGCAATTATTAGCGCCAAGTGAAATTAGCAAAACTTGGTAATGTCCGAAACTTTGCTCTGGTAACCCCGGCTCCGCAGCAATGAAAATTGAAAGTAAAAGTAAAAAGGTTGGATCGAAAGTAGTCGAACTTAAGCTTGATGCTTCGGCCTGTCAGTATAGGCCTTTACATATAGCGGCTCTAGATAACCTAGAGCCGCCATATAGATAGGCCTAGAGCCACTATATAGACAGGCCGACGCATCAAACTTAAGTTTTACCACTTTGGATCCAACTTATGAACTTTGACTTTCAATTTTCATTGTTGCGGCGCTAGGGTTACCAGAAAAAGTTTCGGTACATTGCCAAGCTTTGTTAGATTCACGTGAAAAATTACCAAAACGCTATAAGTCGCCAAAAAAGACAACCACTCACCGAAAAAGACAACTCTCAATCACGTTCTGGATCCAAAGTGGTCAAACTTAATCTTGATGCGCCGGCTCGTCTATATAGGGGCCTTAGATAGGCCTAGAGCCGCTATATAGACAGGCCGACGCATCAAGATTAAGTTTCACCACTTTGGATCAAATTCCTTAACTTTTACTTTCAAATTTTCATTGTTGCGGAGTAGGGTTACCAGAAAAAAGTTTTGGCACATTGCTAAGCTTTGCCAAATCCACGTGCCGCTAATAATTGCTCACAGTGAAAAATTGCCAAAACGCGATTACTAGCCAGAAAAGACAACCACTCAAACACACAAACACGTGCTGGATCCAAAGTGGTGAAACTTAATCTTGATGCGCCGGATCGTATATATAGGGGCCTTAGATAGGCCTAGAGCCGCCATATAGACAGGCCGACGCATCAAGATTAAGTTTCACCATTTTGGATCCAACTTATATACTTTCACTTTCAATTTTTCATTGTTGCGAGCTATGGTTACCAGAAAAAAGTTTTGGCACATTGCTAAGCTTTGCCAAAACCACGAGATGCAAATAATTGCTTACAGTGAAAAATTACCAAAACGCGATACTTTGCCAGAAAAGACAAACACTCAAGCACTCAAACACGAGCTGGATCCAAAGTGGTCAAACTTAATCTTGATGCGTCGGCTCGTATATATAGGGGCCTTAGATAGGCCTAGAGCCGCTATATAGACAGGCCGACGCATCAAGATTAAGTTTCACCACTTTGGATCCAATCCCTTAACTTTTACTTTCAAATTTTCATTGTTGCGGAGTAGGGTTACCAGAAAAAAGTTTTGGCACATTGCTAAGCTTTGCCAAATCCACGAGCCGCTAATAATTGCTCACGGTGAAAAATTACCAAAACGTGATTACTGGCCAGAAAAGACAACCACTCAAACACACAAACACGCGCTGGATCCAAAGTGGTGAAACTTAATCTTGATGCGCCGGCTCGTATATATAGGGGCCTTAGATAGGCCGACACATCAAGCTTTAGTTTCACCACTTTGGATCCAACTAATTTACTTTTACTCTCATTTTTCATTGTTGCAGGGCTAGGGTTACCAGAGCAAAGTTTCTGGACAACGCCAAGCTATGTTAAATCAAGGCTTCTAGCTATCACGCTATCTAGTGAATCACGCTATCTAGTGAAGCCTTGGTTAAATTCACGTGAAAAGTTACAAAACGCGATAACTCGCCAAAAGAGGCAACCCCTCAAACACGAGCTGGATCCAAAGTGGTCAAACTCAATCTTGATGCGTCGGCTCGTCTATATAGGGGCCTTAGATAAACCTAGAGCCGCTACATACATACTTGTGTTACGGCTTGTCGAGGGCTTTGACTGTTTGCTGCCGACTACTTACAAAAGAATTTCAGAGGGCCACTTGCAGCTACGGTTCGTAAATCGAAAAATACCCCGTGGCTTTTTTGATGAAAGAATTGAGAGCTCTACAACTTATGTAAATGATTTAATAGCAATGTGATTTCTGTCTGTCTCTTTTTCACTAAAACTCATATTTTTTGCATTTACTTTTATTTTAATGATTTGTCAATAATCGAGCATACAGAACTTAATTCTTATTTTGCATTTTTAACTGATCTTCAGCGAATTTCGCTATAGCTGACACACAGCCTCTGGTAAAATTCTCCCCAACGATATCGGCACTGTTTGGAACATGACCGCAGTAGCCTGGCATCATGTAATCATTAAGAACTCTTCTACCCACTGTGGGGATACGACTGTTTATGATGACTTTGTTCAACCTCTGGTCTCTGACTCTCTGTTCCTCAACTTTGATGGGCTGGGAAATTTGTGGTTCTGTTGGCTTCAGACGACCGGCTATGCGCGGGTGCCTCTGGAGTATTTCAGAAGTGACTCGTCCGTAGCTGGAGCCAACCACTTGGGGTAATTCCGGACAAAACCCGGTGTATCCAGGTATGAAATGGGGCTGAGGTGTCAAGTCTGGTTTCATGAAGGGCTTTTTTATCTTTTCATCTGTGGACATCTTTTCGAAAGACATTTCGCTTGGTGTCTGTCTACATATAAAGAAGTGTGAAATAATCATTAGATACACATTTTTCAGCGGATTTACCATATTGCAAGGGTTGCAATTTTGAGGGGAATTGACACGCAATGATCATTGCGTCCCCTCGCACACAATGATCATTGGGGTCCCGTAGCAGTTATAAAAACGTACTAGTTCCGTGATAGACAAAGGGGCCCCAAAAATAAAGTTCCACTTAATAGTCTTGTCTAATTTAACTTTTCTTTCAAATGTAACCTTTTGCCGCCATTTTTTTTTTTTATGTTAAAGGCTACGCACTAATGTGCTTTGGGTTTACTTAAGGCCCCTATATAGCGGCTCTAGCCTTACTGGTAGTTCAAGAGTCCAAAGCTTGGCGGCGGCACCAAAATGTCGATTATTGAAAAATCTCCAATTTACATTGATCTTCGACTTTGGCGGCACTTCTTTTTACTTAGTGATGTCTCAAGAAAACGTCCAACTTCATCAAGAAAAACTTGGAATTAATGGGTTTTGTCGCTTAAGTAGCCAAAGGCTGATGGTACCAATCGGTATCAGCAATAATTTAAAAAACATCTCTTTTCTCTTAAAACTAACAAAATTATAAGTTACTTTTTGCAAATGGTACTACCACATAGCTTAAAAAAAGTAAAAAACATAACAAATCTGTCAATTGGCTATCTATGCGATTCAGTTTCATGTGATCAAAAAAGAAAAATAAATAAATAATTGATTTAAAAAAAATCAGGCCTTGCTGTGTTAATAAAACATGTCAGTTGTATTGTTTGACTTATACACCGTTACTTTTTATTGTTCAAAGGGACGGTTAAACGTAACTGAAATTCTAACTTACTTTAAATTTCCTAGTACTTTTATTTAGATTTACTTAAAATTGATTTAGTGTTTCTGCTGGTACTCACTGCTTTATAATTATAAGGAATATAATCTAAAAAATATTTAAATTACTGCTGAATTTTGATTCACTACAATTTGGAAAATCTTCTACTGTGCTAAAAATTTTGCTGACTTTACTATTGAAATTGCTCTTAATATAAACAAATCACATCTCGCGAGTGAAAAATGTACTACGTGAAGTGATGTTTAGTTGATTGACAGCTAATATGCTCTAAATTATCTGGAAGTGATACACGAAACTTACTGGAAATTTTAGGTCGAAATATATTCTGTACGTGATGAAGTTAAATGATATTGAGATCTTGATAAATATCGTAAGATAATTCAAGAATATTGGTGTCCGATTTATTATACGTAGACGCAGCGTGCTAGAAAGAAAAAAAAAATGACGAAGTTATACACGATGCATTTTGTTGAACCTTTTTACTAGATGAAAAATATACTTTATTAACTTTAGAAAGATAACCAAAGTACATAATTTCTTGATTCAAAATCCGTTTTAATCAAGGACAGTGAGATATTGACGTTAAATTCTTGTTTAAGGTGCTAGGGTTATCGTTGAGATGCTTGTGCGATTCCGTCCACATCTCCATACAATGGGATGTAAGTATCTCTGTTAATTTGGCAAGAGACAATGTCATTGAAATATACTTCATTTGTTTACAGTTATTATATTAGTACTGGGGAATTTACAATATCGTGGAACGTGCCTGATTGGCAAAAAAATTTTGATGGCTGAAATTGGGGGGATTAGGAGGGGAATTCGGGAAATTTTCTATTTCGATAAAGTTTAGCTATTTAATTTCATCTATATTCGTGTTTTCCGCGAAACACCCAATTTTTAAAGTAAAATCTGCTTGAGTTAAGCCTTAAAAGACCGAAAAGTACAGACGATTTGTAACCATTAAGCGGAAAATGAGCAACGCCTCCGTGATACTAAATGCCTATCGCTTTCTGGTCTTTAACACAGAGCAAATATTCACCCTTTGTTCGGGACGCACTGCCATCTATCAAAGTTCTTCGAAACAAAGAAACTGTCAGGGAAATTTTCAATTGGTTGATTTCTAAATTTAAATTTTAAAACTAACCAATCAAAAATTTCATTCGAATATTGTTTGATCCATCGCCAATAGCTGCAGGCCTCAAGGTGCCTCGTCCCGAATAAGGCCCCTATATAGACGAGCCGGAGCATCAAGATTAAGTTTCACCACTTTGGATCCAGCGCGTGTTTGAGTGTTTGTCTTTTCTGACCAGTAATCGCGTTTTGGTAATTTTTCAGTGGGAGCAATTATTAACGGCACGTGGATTTGGCAAAGATTAGCAATGTGCCAAAACTTTTTTCTGGTAACCCCACACTACAACAATGAAAAATTGAAAGTAAAAGTGAATGAATTGGATCCAAAGTGGTCGAACTTAAGCTTGATGCGTCGGCCTGTCTATATAGCGGCTGTAGTCCCGAACAGTTGGATCCCTTTTCGAAGCAAACGCAGTAAGCATTTAGTATAAACGAGGGCGTTAAAATTAGTCTCTCCAAACAAATATAGAAATAAGAGAGATAGACTTATTCTCGTCGTCATGCAAACCTGAAATGTCAAAGAAAAATCAATTTCAGTCAAGTGGGATAGTAAACAACTGTGTTTTCTCAGAAAAAAATAAAAAACAGCAAAGTTTTCAAGGTGAATCTTTTTATTTAAATTTTTGTGCTTAATGGCATGGTAAACAACTTGAATGAAGTCATTTTTCTTCCCAGACAGAAAACAATTTCACATTACTTTTAAAAACGTGTAACAAGACAGAAAAATGACTGCATGTATTTTGCAAAGAGAGAGAGAGAGAGAGAGAGAGAGAGAGAAACCCCGGTTTTCTTTTTTATGTGTAGCTCACAGACAGGCCACCATCGATCAGCATCGCGATCCCAGTAACCATGGAAGCTTTGTCGCTCAGAAGAAATAATATTGGATTTACCACATCTTCCACTTCTGAAATAAGAAAAGAAAAAAAAAAACATATAAAATAATTTAATATATGAACTTAATATTTTTCGCGAATGAACAGAAGTAGACTTAAAAAGCTTACGTGTAGTTATTTTATTAGAATCAATAGACTATTACGTTAGGATGCACAGGAGTGCCGACAGGGGAGGATTATGGCACAAGTTGCGTCACCAAAATTTTTGGAAGAATTTTTCAAAACTAGCTTATTCATTTATTTAAATTATTTATTATTTTTTTCAAATTTACATTATTTACGGATTTTTTTAAATAAAAATTATTCTTTAATTGATTTTTTTAATTTAAATAAGTTCTTTATTATTATTTATTTATTTTTCTGTGCGTGTGTGTAAGCTTGGAATGTCTGGAAAGGAAAAAATACCATTATATTCTGCGGATAAATCGAACATTAAAAAAAATTAATAATAAATAAAAAACTAGTTGTGATTTTAAAAAAAACTATTTAAAAATAAATAAAATAAAAAAGGGTAAAAATAAAAAGCAAAAGACGATTGTGATTTTTTTTTGGGGGGGGGGGGATTTGCGCCATTTGGGGAGATGGGCACCTCTGAGGATGCAGTACGTTAATATGTAGAACAAAAAGACTAAACTTTGAAGGAAAAAAATTAGATTATTAGAGGCTTGAAATGTAAGAAAAAGGGTGCTGGATAAAAAAGAGTTGGTAGCCCCGAAAACTACAAATAGAACAATATCAAAACTTTATCTGGAAGAAAACAATAAATAAAGCATTAGATTGTTACCAGCAAATCTACGAAGTGGGGTTCGCTGTATTATCTGACGTGCAAATTCATTGTTAGGATCGAAAAGACCTTCTTTTTCCGCCATGCGAGTGCGGACGGCAGTGGGATTCACGGAGTTGACTCGAATCTGGAAAGGAATTGGACATTGTATCAGGTTGCAAAAGATTTTTTTAAAAACTGCATGCATTTCCAACGATGATTTTCAAAAAAAGTAGCCTATGACACTCGAGACTCGAAAACGAATCGTTTGGCACCTTATTCATCAAAATCGAATAAATAGTTTAGGAGCTACGGTGGAACATCCTTAACCACAAACATAGCCAGACTGCTAAAAACATAACCCTTCCTTTAGGCTTTGCCGTAGTCGGGTAAAAAAAAAATTCTTCACCTTTACTCGGTCAAAAAACAGGGAAAAAAGAGAGAAAAAATGTTTATTGAGTTTCACCATCATTTTTTATTTTTAGTCAAATGTTTAAAGCATATACGGATAAAAATTATACATATATAAATATAAATATAAATATATATATATATATATATATATATATATATATATATATATATATTATATATATATATATATATATATATATATATATATATATATATATATATATATATATATATATATATATATATATATATATATATATATATGTATGTATATGTATAAAGCAGTAAGTAACCGCCCGTAAGCCAGGGCTAAGGCAGAAGCATGCAGTACACCACCACCTCGTTTATTCCACCAATGGACTGCAGTTTCGCGCTTATTATGCACTCATCAGCATGGAGTAGGAATTAAACGAGCTGGAGGCAAAAATCCTCTTATGGAGCCAAGAGAGTCAACAAAAACTGGTAGTTATTGTCAAATTAGAACAGCTTGCTTAATTTCTATTCCATGCTGACACGAAACTGCCCAAGTAGCACACTTCGTTTTTTAAAAGTTGTAAAATGGTTATTAACGTTGTGACAACGGATTAAAAACGTGTATAAAACGTTTAAACGTTTTTTGTGCTACCTAGGTGCAGTCTATGGATGGAATAAACGAGCTGGTGTATTTATTTCAATTAGGGTTGCATAAGCTTCTTAACAGTCTTTACTCTGGCACCATTATTGGCGGGCTGTAACCAGTTATCAAAATAATCATTGAATCAGATTCTATTCGTGTCATTTTGGCGATTAAAAAATGAAAAATGATTTTCGATTCAAAAGTTATGCAGGAACAATTCTTTTTTTTTTAACCTGTAGAAGAACAAACCTAACAATGTCATTTAATTCCGCATGCTTGCAGTAAACTTTTTAATGAGCAAGGACGAGTGATGAATTTGATTTCATTCTCTTCGTTAAAAAGATATACTTGAAAATTGAGGATGCATTTTGAAATTTTGAAGCTTTTAGCTTTCAAGAAAAGTTTTGACACGAAAAATATTTTTTCTTAATTTAACACGGAACTTTTCAAGGTGTTCAAAATTTCATGAGGTCTGTGAATACATATCGTGGGATGATACTACAACTAGGTATCTACAACTTTGGTAAAAAGAACTTCACCTTTGTTGAAACTTCTTGCCCGAAAGACAACGTAAGTACTTCTAACTAAATAACAATATGAATTGGTAGTTTATTAACATTTAAATCTAGTCTGCACATTACGCAAAATCGTGAAAAGCACTATTGTGTAGAATTTTAATTGAATCAGTGTGAAAAAAGAGAACTGAATTGCAGCTGCTTAGTTGTAGTATCCACTCCTAAATATTTTAAAACATGGTAGTGTTGGAAATTTGAACTATCTTATTTGTTAACTTCAAATCGATTTTAATAATGGAAAAACATTGAATTTTCAGAAAGCCTATGGCCTCTTTATGTGTTCTAGAGGATTGTAAATTTCGGAAGTTTTTCTCTTTACCTTATGCGGCCCGAATTCCACAGCCATGCTTCGGGTCAGCTGATGCACTGCCCCTTTGCTGCCGCAATAAATACCAAAATTTGGTGCCGCGTACAGTCCAAATGTGCTCGAAACATTTACGATTGATCCGCCTTGTCCCCTGGCTTTCATATCGTTGACAACCAGCTGAAAATATTAACAAACTATTTCAAAATATGGAGAGAGTATTTACGAATTCTTCAAAATGTCGACAGGGTTCAAAGTTTTCATGCTGTTAATTTACGAGCGATATTATTACGAACGGTCCCAATAAGTAATAGAATAAATAAAGTATCTAATTAGATTCTTATATTTTCAAAATAGTAATTTTTAGTTTAACTTGGAACGACTGAAAGGTCTAGTAAAGACATTATGATAGGTCCTTTCCTTGAAGTTGCTATAGAGACGTGAACATAGACAATAGCAATAAAAATTTCTTGATCACATGTCAGCCCAAGTCACTTTTAGCCCGTAAAATTTGAAATACACTTAAGCAGCATGAGACATTGAATGAAAATGTCAAAGTACTGCAAGCATAAAATATTTATTCTATTGTCCCATTACAGCGCAAATGATCAATTAAAATGTTTTGAAGTTGCACTAGCGACAGCACGGCGCAAGGGTTCTCAATCTTGCAGGTTCTATGTCCCCTGTGAACAATAACATAAGATTATCTACCCCCACTCCCCTAGTTAATATAAGTATAGTAGAATAGGAAACTTATTTTGCTCACCGAAACTGGTTATTAAGTAAAAATCTTGATAATTTTATACACAAAATTAAAAATTGCTACATTGAATTTAATTTTGAAGGTATCATCATTGAAACATACAAAATCCGAAAAGCTGAAAAATTCTTATCACTATTAATTTTCATTTATTTATTTATTTATTTATTTATTTGAGGTAATTTATGATGTAGGTTATGTTGACGCGCACATCAGACACTCAATAGTAATGTGAGAGCTGACAGTTATCTAATATTCCCATTTGACCACAAATTATTATTAGTTCTACTTTTTATTTCATCTTTTATGCACTCACACCTCCCTTGTAACTCTTCTATGCCCCCTAGGAGGGCGCGTTCCTCATGTTGAAAACCTCTGTCTAGCGCATTGACTTAAAAAAGAATAGAACCATACTGCGCGTTTGGAGTTTCAACTTGACTTAATTGGGTTTCATTTGTTAGTACACAATTGCCAATGTATTACGTAAATTATTCAAAAACTGCCGTTGAGTATTTAAAGTAAATATGTAAAATAATTATTAAGTTAGATTACTGCTTTGTTTTATAACGTTAATAATAGAGAACTTTAATTGTGTGTATTTGTTCAATTTTATGTTATACGACAAATGCATTGTAATGTGCATGTATTAATTAGTCTAAAACTTTTTTGTTACTCTTTAGTTGTTTTGAAAGCTTACCTGAGTGATATTAACAATAGATTTCACATTGATATTTAGGGTTCTGAAAAGAAAGAATGAGTTAAAGGAAATGCATTTTAATGAAGGAAAACAATTCAACTAGCATTTCTAAGACACAGAAAGGACACTCTAAGCTGTGAATTAAATATGTTAGACATAGAAAATAGAAATGCTACTTTTAATTCTGAATGTGGTTTTTGGAATACAGTAAAATTAAAAGTTCTGACATGTGAATAAAGCTCACACTTTAGGATAAAAGGCCTGAATGTAGGGCACTTTCTGTCATACCTCCTTAAGGATCAAGAATGGGATAATATATTGAGCGTAAAATAAAATTCGCGATTCTTGGATTAGGATCATTTGAGTTTGGAAGCTTCAAATGATCTTAGTGCTTCTTTTGAGTATACATGAGACTCTTCAGTCGAAGCGTCAGAAAAATCTTGAATTACAGTTTCTGAGCTCGGAAGGTAATTATTGTCACAGGCTTCAATGAAATTTCACTAATTCTTGATTTATTTCTAAACTTATGCATTCTTTTCTTACATGCATTTCTTTGAAAGGTAGTGTTATCCAAGATGTAAACTAAATCCAGTTATGATACAAAGAAAATTACACCGTAAAGAAAGGCACAAATAAGCAGGGATACTGCAGACACGTGTTTTGGCGTTACAAGGAACGCCTTTTTCAATGCAAAAAAATTGTGAGCTTATGGATGCACAGGCATCCGACAAAAGCAGTAACTTCCAGTTATGATAATTTGAATGCTCACAAGCGTTTTTAATAGCAAAATTAAGAGCGATTGTTCTAATAACTTTAAATCCCCAAATTGAAAATATTAAATGCCAAGTTGCCTTTCCATTTTTAGTTCAAAGTAGAGTGTTTATAATGCAGTTAAATGCAAATAGAAGATAATAACAGGAACTAAAAGTTCGAAATTATATTAAGCTAAATTCTAACTAATTCTGTTCTGATTACTAAGCCTGTCATGCACTTTAAGCCAACAAGATGTTGCACTGCACAAGCAGAAGAACACGAGAAAACGTTGAATATTAATCATTAAAGAATAATTGTATTTTTGACATGTATTTGATATTAATGCAATAAGTGAAATTCATTGAATGACACACGTGTGAAAAGAGAGATTTTTGAAATTTTGAAGATCATTGAAATTGTTGAAAAAAATTCAAAATGTATACCGATCAACGTCTTCTTCCCTGAGTTCGCCATACTCTTGCACGTCCATGATGCCTGCATTGTTCACCAACAAGTCCACTGGAAGCACTCTGGAAATGGCAGTCTTAGTAGCATCCCAATCACCAATGTCCAGACAAAGAGGGTGGATTTTTGAGCTCTGGACAAAAGGAGAGATTCATTTCTTCAAGCAGAAAATTATTGCTTATTTACAGATAGGGTAAGAAAAAAGGTTCCACACAATATTTTCCTTCCCTTTTTAAACCATATCGTCGCTTCAGACCAGTAGTAGGATGGATATGTAATTGCTATTTTGAAGTTTAGCTGCCTCACTGCTTCTCTGAGACAATATTTTACCAGTTAATTGACTGAAGATTTAGTCATTTTTATACAAATTCAAATAAGAGGGCTAATAGGTTGAACTACAAAGGAAATGCGTTTTCGGGAGTAGCATGCTGAAATCAAATGCAACGTCAAAAGCAGTGGTTGGAAAAACTATATTTCTTTTATAGCGAACTACAAATACAACTGCTTTGTTGTAAATGCAATGAACTACAACTACAACTACTTTTTTTTAAATGTAGCGACTACAAACTATTTTTGAATTGTGGTCAATTCGCTACTTTTTAAAAGATAAATAAATAAAAAGCATGCACCGTTTGAGGATTGACCGAAAACATTCGAAAAGTGGTTTACATTACTAAATTAACTAATTTGAATATGGAATAGAACTAGGAATTGTCTTTGAATTTATTTGTTACTTTTCCTTTTTGTTATTTTTTTTTGCTAAAATTTGTCCTTTTTAGATTTTTATTTTTTACGAATATTCGGCACAAGAAATGATTCAAAAAGTTGAAAGATTGAAAGAATTCAACCTTCAATTTCTTGCCAGGGAATATTTAGGAACATGAAAAATATTTGAAGGAATATAAAAATTATGATGCCAAATAAACCAATGACATCAAATAGATAGAATGTTTTTCGTCAAAATGATGTGTCTAAGATAAGCTCATATTTTTATGGTCCTTACTTACAGTGCGTCCCAAAAGTTTAGAGACAACAAGGTTTCCAAGTTTTACGAGAGAAAAAAAGAAACAACGATTTCAACACAACTTAGAATCATGAAAAATATCCATACAATAATAATATTTTTTATTAATTTAATTATACAAACACAGATTTTGTGATAATAATTAAAACTCAAATTTTACTGTCCCAAAAATTTATAGACATCTCATTATATTAATTTTAAGATTCAAATTTTTAAGCCGACTTTTCTAATAACTTCAAAAACACGATCAGGCGTACTTAAAACAAGATTTTGAAGAACTTCTGGCATTAATGAAAACCAACTACGTTCAATTTGCAGCCTAAGATCTTGAACTGTTGTAAACTGTCTTCCATTAGCATATACATCTCTCGCTAGTATTCCCCAGAGGTTTTCTATTGAGTTTAGGTCAGGACTCGGGCTGGCCATTCTATAACAGTTACTTGGTTTTGTCTAAAACATTGCATTGTTGAATTAGACGTGTGAATGGAGCAATTGTTTTGCTGGAATAAACATTCGTTCCTACCTAGCAACTTTCCAAATGGCAATAACTGTACATTAAGAGTTCTCTGATGGTCTTCGGAGCATTGGCGACCTTTCAAAAAAGCAATATCGGTTGTTCTATTGAAAAAAATGCTCCCCACACCATGAGTGAACCAGCTCCTTGTTGCCTGCTGAAAAAGGTTCGGGGTTCTTTGCAATATCGTACTAGTAATGGGCCCAACCTTCCGGGCCACTTAAATTGAACTTTTTTTCATCCCTAAAAGTAACACTTAACCATTCATTTGTCCAATTCATATGACTACGAGCCCACTGATAACGAACGTTTTTATGCCGACTTGTTAACCTCGACGTACGACGTAATTTGCGATATTCAAGAAATGCACTTGCCTGCAGCCATCGATGTACTGTTGATTTTGACACTGAAAAGTTTATTTCTTTACAAACGGACCGTGTTGACAGATTCTGGGTCGAAACTAATTTCAAAATCTCTCTGTCTTGCCGCTTAGTTGTTTTCTTTGGTCATCCAGAACGAAATTTTGCTTCACAACTATTACCAAATCTTTTGACAAGGTATTTATCAAATCTTTTGACAAGATTTGATAAATACCAGCCCTACGGCGTCCAAATTTACGTGCAATGTCCACTACTTTCCCACCATGAGCTTTCAAACGATAGATTTTCAAAATTTCTGTTTTAGAAAACTGCACTAGCGTGGCATCTTGACTAATCTTCAGAAACGGAAACACGTGTTTGTTTTTATCTCGGAAAACGTGTGCGTCACAAGTAAATCACCTTGTAATATGCAAATTTTGAATACCAATACTTAAATCAGCTTTTAATAACAATTGTTTATATAATTTTGGGACAACATTTTTTCGTTGATATTTTTTAAAATTAAATATATGATCAGTAAGAGTTGCTTAAGTGTTTTAATAACTTTTTGAAGTCATTAAATATTTGCATAAATAATTTCGTCTCGCTTACTCGTTTAATTAGCTTGTGGTGTCAAAAACGTGGTTGTCTATAAACTTTTGGGCCGCACTGTATTATTGTGTCCGCTGCTGTACTCGTGCAAAATTTGCACCAGTCAGAGTCAATTAAAGCTTGATTTTTTTCCCTTCGTTCTGTTTTTTTTTTAAATTTTTTTTTTTCATTTATTTATTTAATTTAAAATTAGTTTCCAGAAATCACTACAAACTACTATTTTTTGCATCGCGCTACTCACTACTCTACTTTTTTTAAAAATTAGTGCGCTACATTACAAACTACTAAAAAGTGTAGCTACTACAGTAGCTTCGCTACTTGTAGCGCGCTACTTCCGACCATTGTCAAAAGTTTCTATGAGGCACCTATGAGATTCCTATGAGGTTCCTATTTTCTTAAAGAGAGACTACGGTTAGTTCTAGTGCTGCGACATCGATGTCGATTTTTTTGGAAACATCGATGTTTTTACCATCGATGTTTGAGGGTCGCTGTTTTTCCAACATAAATGTTTTGGGTTCGGTGTTTTTTTCGATGTCGATGTTTTATAGTGCAAGGAAAGCTTGATAAAAATATGAAAAAAAAGGAGACGTTTTAAGAAGTTTTTATCTTTAATCAGAAGTTTCAGTTTTCATAACATTGGAAAATATTTTCTATGATTATTTATCGATGTTTTGCTCTCGATGTTTCTGAAACATCGTTTATTTAATTATTATTTTTTATTTTATTAATATTTTTTATGTCGATGCAAAAAAAAAAAAAAAAAAAAAAAACATAAAGATATGCGGCCGTTAATCAGCCGTTACACTTTTCTACCTCGTTAGAAGACGTTTTTGATAGTTACCATCGATGTTTTAAGGTCGATGTCTTTTAATGATCAGTACTTCGCGTTCAATGTTTTTTCTTTTCTTTCAATGCCTGTTTTGCATTTCCACAAAAAACGATTCATCTTTAACAGTTGCAATATCTATTGTATTAACATAAAGTTTTTTTTTTTCATTTTATTACTAACGATGATTTACGGTCAATGATTTTTAAACATCGTTGTTTTGCGTTTGAAATTTTTTTCGATAATGATGTTTTACATTTAGGAAAAAAAGTTTCATAAAAATATGTGATAAATAAATGTAATACAGTTAATCAACAGTTGAAGTATCTATCTCACTAAAAAAAAGTTTTCTATAATTGACGTCGATATCATACGGTTGATCTTTTTCAGGAAACGAAAGATAAAACTAATTGAGTGATCTAAAGATGCGCAATGTATTGAGGAGTTACTGTATTACTGTACATTTAAATGTGTAAGCAATTTAAAAAAGTGGCTACAATAAGAGGATTTTTGCCTCCGGCTCGATCATTGGCTATTCCTAACTGAGGAGCCCATAATAAGGGCGAAACTGCAGTCTTAGGATGCTATATGATCGAGCTGTGGGTGCATTTGCTACAGTTCTGCCTCAGCCCTGGCTTACGGGCGGTAACTCATTGCAAATAGATTGATGTTTAGAAACATCGATGTTTTTTGGTCGATGTATCAATACTATCGATGTCTTAAAACATCAATGTTTTAACTTCGATGTCGCACCCCTAGTAATAGAAAAAGCACTTTTTGACCTTGCGAGAAAGCAAATGATCCAGAATTAGATGTGTGTGTGTGTGAGGAGGACCGCAAGGAAACTTTTTGCCCCTTAAGACGTCCGTGGAGAATTGTTGTCTACCGCTCATTTCTTCATAACATTAATGATTTAATTAAAAATTTTCAAAATATTTAAAGATATTATTTTGTCATGAAATAATGATAGTAAATGATACAGGTTGATTACGTCGTCTGAAGAAATTATTAAAACTATGCTTTTTTTTGCATTAAACTAATGTTACTCCCCCGATAAATTTATTTCATTTCCTTACAAGTTTCAATTCCGTTAGCAGTAAAGAAGAAATTGCTAGATTTGGCGAATTATAGCCATTTGGTGAATAAGGGGGTGATTCCGGACATTACCCGAGTAATTTATGTACATTCAAAGAGTAGTTATATAACGGTTATACTTTAACAAGTGTAGTTTCGTACTATAGGAATGCATAGCTAATGCTTATAGTAAACACCGAGAGCACCAGATGCTTTTTATACGTTTCGGGGTGCGAGTATCTCACAGATACGAGCATTCTCATTTTCAATCAAGATGCATTAGCAACCCTACACATTAAATTTCAGCAAGCTGTGTGCTTAAATAGTTTTTTCTTTGGAACAAAATTAAGTATAATGAATTTGATTGTGATGAAATTCGAGTAATTACGCAATATTTGAAATAATTTCGCAAGAACAACTTACAAATTGAAAATTCGGATTCATCACTTTGACATTGGAAAAAAATCACACTTTTTGCTTCAGTCAGAAAACAAAGAGTTTAAAGTCTCAGGATCTTTTAATTCGAGTTCAGAGAAGTCTAAGTGAATCGTTTAAAGTTACTTTATACGATTTAATTATTCGTATTTACACCGAAATGTGTAATTTTATACATAAACTTATTCTATAGTAATGAATATCAGTAGGTACTATTCATTATGAAAAGCAAAATAAGATAAACAGTTAACATTTTATAGTAATTATCATATACCTGAGTTTTAAGAGAGTCCAAATCTGATTGAGTTCTGCTGACTGCAATAACTTCAGCTCCACTTTCCACTAATTTCAAGGTTAAAGCCCTTCCAATGCCTGCAAATAAAAGTGTACTTACACTCTGTTTAGAAAGCACTACTGTTTAATATTGATTTTCAAAATTTTATATTATTAATATCCGATCGAAATATTTTTTATCATTCAATAAGAAAATCCCACTTTATAAATTTGTATAATTTTCATGATTTTTATTTTGTCTCATTTTTATGAATTATGTACATCATATTTGCACCACTTTCTATCAGAGCTCGTCTTGAACACACATAAATTTTATTTGCACATTTATTTTGACAGTTTTAACAATTTCGTAATTGTATTTCGCATTTGTACTACTTTAAGAGCGAATCTATGTAGCAGCTTTTCTAAAGACATTCATAAAATTCGTCATTACTTCATAGTAGTTTTCGTGACTTCAATCAATTTATGAGCCATTCTTTGTCTCTCTGAAGACGCACACGCATTTCCTCACTAGAAACATTTTGACATCATCTTCTATTTGAAGAATTTTGAGCTGCTTTATTTTAATAATAACTGTTCAGTCATTATATGAATATAACTTGTGCATTTAATTACCTTTCCGAATGTTGATTGATTTTAACCTTTTCCTCATCGTCTTGTTAATATTTATGCGACTTAATAGTGTAAACACACGAAGAGCATTTCTTGATTGTCTTTTTTTTTTGAAGGAAAAGAAATTTATTTTTACATTGTACTTCTTTTCACTTCTCATTCATTATTCTTTTCTATTTCGTAAGATTTAATATGTTTGTTTTCTTTTACAAAAGTCCAATGCAAAGTTATGAATAATTAAATTTGCTTACTAAAATTTCTTCAGCAGCGTATAAAATTGAAACAATTTTTCCTTGAACTTAAAACTGATGAAAGTAAGGGACTGATTGTGATTAGGCGGTTTAGATTCAGTCACTTCAATGAATGCGCTAAACTCACTTGAAAGGAAGAGCTGCAAACGAATTTTATTTTTTATTTGCAAGGGGAATTAAAATTGAGATGTTCTGATTTTTTAAAAAATAATTTATAAGTCACATGACATTAATAGCGGTTAATCGATTAGGTGGCTCTCAAATTTGAGTAACCTGTCACAATTCTCTCTTTTGTTTGAAGGCCGATCAGAATAATACTAACTTTGCATTAATGGTAAAAATTTACAGTAATGAAAAGTTATGCATTAAGATATATGTTGTTTAAAAAAATTGAACATTTGCATGTAAGTTTTTACTAAAGTAACTGTAATGTTAAAATTTCAACTTATGATGTCGCAGAATTCAATGTTTACATCAAACAAAAATTGTCAATGAGAAACATAAAATATGATTCAGTATTATGTTGCATCTCCTTTTGTATTTGATGCTACTTTCCATCACTGTTTTGCAGAGTTGACAGGGTTTTTCTTCTTGTAGGACTTTTTTCAGTGCTATTTGCTCATAACATTATAATTTTTAGCTATTTTCCTCAACTGGGGTCAAAAGTTTTCAATCTATATCTGACGATAAAATGGTGGTGAGAAATAAACTTTAGAACTGGTTATTTTTTGGTTTTGCTAACGATTACTTTGATAATTATCAAAAAAGTCTCTATCTTGGTAAAGAAGACACTTTTTATCTCATTTGCTATTTGGCTAAAAATTTCATGCTCTTTTCTCTTAATGGAATTCATTTTACTGTCACATAGTTTTACATTTAAAATCAGATATGTGACCCAAAGAGAATGAAAAATACTGAAACTACGTCGCTGTGTGAGCAAATACAAAATTGTTGGTGTATTTATACTACACCTGCAGGTTCAAACACGGAATTTCGGCTCTTATATAGCCAATTATTTTAATTGGATGCATGAAATGAATTGGTAGATGTTGAATTCAAATTGTGATGTCCATTCTTTTTTTTTCTGCACTCAGTATTTTGCTATTTCAAAAAATACTGAATTCAGTAAAAATACCGAAAAATTACATGTCTGATTAAAAAAAAATGAATACTTTAAAGCGACAATGCAAAAGTATAACATAGTTTAATGTGTACATTAGTTTTTGAGAAAAAAATATTGTAGTCTTTAATATCTTCACTGCCAGTTCAGTTTTTTTTTCAATCTTCACTGCCAAGTTCATACTACGATTTCCATTCGTAAAGTTAGCTGAAGCATCATTTTCTCATCTCGTGATTTCCGTATGCATGTCGCATTTTGCATTCCACTATTTCACCGTTTAAGTGTCAGCGATGCATTTTCTAAAGGATTTAGATCGACCACTCGTTCCAACCTCCGTACTTCCTAATCAATTAAGAAATAGTTATACGGAAAGTTTATTGTTTGTTCATCAATAAAGTGGTTTAAAAATTTCTGCAAAGGAATTCAAATTTCGTGCGAAGAATACGAAGTAGAACTATCCTTGAAGCGTGCTTTAAAATTTATCAAACGAAGTGTAATTTGTATAAATTGATTACACACTTTTTTACATGTATAAACAATATGCGTATTTTAAAAAGTCTTTTCAACAAAAAGATGTTTTTACTGAAAATGCAGCAAATTTTATTGTAATTTTACAATAATAAACTGTAAAATTGCTAATTTTACTGTAGTAAACTTTAAAATTGCTAGTTTACAGTAATAAACTGTAAAATGGCTAGTTTCACAGTTTATTATAGGGTAATTCCATTGTGACTAACATAACATTTGGAGTAAATTTTTAATCTTTCTTTCTGTGTGTGAGCCTTATTTTTGTCACAATACCAAAAACAAGGTGTTATTCTTCTCCGCATAGATGAGTTGTTTAAGTTAATATACAAAAAGAATAATATTAATTTCATTTTTGGCAGTTAGAGGACATTTTGATCAGCGTGACTAACATAACAGATCTGTTTCAAATCTGTTATGTTAGTCACGCTGATCAAAATGTCCTCTAACTGCCAAAAATGAAATTAATATTATTCTTTTTGTATATTAACTTAAACAACTCATCTATGCGGAGAAGAATAACACCTTGTTTTTGGTATTGTGACAAAAATAAGGCTCACACACAGAAAGAAAGATTAAAAATTTACTCCAAATGTTATGTTAGTCACAATGGAATTACCCTATAGTGTATTTCACCATTTTAAACTGGAACCTCTGCTGCCAGTATTATACTGCTGTTTTTACAGTATAATACAGCTAATTTTATGTTAAAATTGCTAATTTTACAGCAATAAATTCTGAAATTGCTAGTTTTACAGTAATAAACTGTAAAATAGCTAATTTTACAGTTTATTAGTGTGCTCTAGTTTTAAACTGGAACTTCTGCTGCCAGTTTTTTTCTTTTTAAACAACACTTTATTTTTTGCAATGTAGCGGTTAAAAAATAATAAAAAAAATTTCATACCTTTCCCTGCTCCCGTGACAAGAGCCCTTTTGCCGTCGAATCTTATGTCCATTGCAGAATGGGAAACGAATCGTCTGAACGATTTGAAACAATTTGTCGTCTGTCTCAAGAGGAAGCGAAAATGCATCTGATGCTGATAAACACTAACACGCTACCAAACATCACGAACGGACGGCGTTCTTTGTTCCTGTAGAAAATATTCTTTTCGATTGGCAGGAATCGTACGACCTTGGCGAACGTATAGTTAAATAAAAGAACGGGAAAACCGAATGGGCGTGATGTAGGGAAAGGGATTTAGCATAAATTGCAATGAAGCTGTCATCAGTGTTTAAATAAGAGCTGAGTACACCGCAAAAAATAAACTGTTGTATTTACAGTATACTGCAGGAAACAGAGGTTCCAGTTTAAAACTGTAAAATACACAGTTGGAAACCAAAATTATCAATCTTACAGTAATAAACTGTGAAATTAGTAATTTTATGGTTTATTACCCTAAAATTGGATGAAGTAGAAATCAACAGTATTATACTGGCAGCAAAGGTTCCAGTTTAAAACTATAAAATGCATTGTAATAAACTGTAAAATTAGCAATTTTACAATTTATTACTCTAAAACTAGTTGTGTATTATAGTGTAAAAACAACATTTTATTTTTTGTAGTGTATGAGTACGTAGTGGTAAAAATATTTTCGGACATTATTTTACAAAAATAATAATAATAAATGAATTAAAAAAATTGGCGGTGGGGGAGGGGTAGAGAAGGAAAGAATATTTTAGTAAAATAAAAAGATGAATAAGCATAATTTAGGAACAAATCTCATTGAACTCATAATTAAAATTTGACTAATATTTTGTAAAATTTTCGAAAATTGTAGTCTTTTTCTTTTCTTTTTTTCTTTGAGCCATCAAGAGGATTACTTATTAATCTCACTTCGATCTCAACCTAGTAAAAGAGATTTTTAACGTCTTTTTGATTTGTATTATCAGTCACATGACGATTTTTACTGAATATTGGTTCAAAAATGATCACACAAACTTGATTTCCGTGTCGAAATTCATTGGAAGTTTAGCCTTATTTTTTGGCATTGTGGCGTACTCAAAGAGATCACCAATTGAGGTCCAACGAATTGAAGTGTTCCCCGGTGGTGCCAGAACCAGGGACCTCTGTGATATTAGCCCAGATTAGGCGGCTAAGCCAAACGGCTTCATGACTCGGAGGGAGAAATTGGGTTATGTGCTCTCTAAGTACACCACAACATTAAAAAGAAATTATTTTCAGAATTTTGGCAATTATTAAAAAAATACCAATTCACTTTAACGAAAGAAGATACGCTATATCTACGACGCCTTTGAATCAAAAAGGTAAACTTTGTCTTCAACATATTTTCACAGTAAAACCATCAAAGAATAACAGAACGCAAAAAAAGGAGAAATTTTTTGATTTATTAATGCATCCAAATTTCAATAAGTCACTTCAATTTGTTTTGCAGTGTTTTTGTTTTTGAATGAAATCACGCATTGAAAACCCAAGGAACTATTTTTATCAAAACTAAAATAATATCGTCTTTTTCTTTTTCCAGAAATACGACTCACGAGTCGTATTTCTGGAATTAACATTAATTTAAACAATAAACTGTTGCAAAAAATATGTAAAGTCTTAGGTCAATCTATCAACTCGTAACAGAATTTAATATGATTGCGATGGAATAAAGTCTGAAGAGGTAAGCTAATACGTATGTTCAAAATTATATGACTTTTAAGAACACGGAGCAATCACCGGACTGACAGTTTTGATTGCAAAAACGTTAATTTCTCAGAAATTAATTTGAGTTTTTATTTTTTTCTTTCCTTTCTATTTAATTTTCTGTCATCAAAAAAAAAAAAAAAAAGCTGAAAAGAACGACCGTAAACGATCGTTCTGATTTCAGTGTCAGTTAAGGAATTTCCTTAAGCCACAATATATTTGTTTTCAATTTTGTTTTCTTCATTTTATATTAATGGATCAACATTAAATAAAGTCCGCTGTCTTCTTTTGAACCAAAATTAAGGAGAGAACTAAACTTATATCATTAAATTTGTGCTGTAGCGTTGGTGACAATTTTGGAAAAACACATTTTTTACCATGGATGAAGGTGATATGGTAATATTTTTTATTTTGAAAGCTTTTTTTACAAATTTAAAAATTTGTCACATATCACCTCCATTCACTTATTTATTCAATTGTGTTTGTGAATTAACAAAATTGAACACACACTAATTTGAATTTGTGTAAATCGGCGAAATTCAAATGTTACATGTCACCTTTATCCACTTGCCCCTTCAAACAAATAAATGATAATTTTTTTATATTTAGCTATTTCAGGGCAAGTTTTTTTGCGAAGTTTTTCTGTAAAATGTTTTCAATTAATGATTCCAACTGCGTTTTATTTTGAGTGTGAAAATCAAAATTTTCTTCTATAAGTGAGCAAAAAATCGATACATGCAACTCTTCCAAGATTAAAGCGAGTGAGTTTCATTGAACGGCAAACACAAAGAAAGAGCGAGAATTAATACATAATCAGTCGGCGACCAGATGTCATACTAGTCGATGAAAATCACGCAATGCACTAGAAAACAGTTCATCCAGTTTCGTTCACCTATTACAATTAATTGTGTTTCTCAATATCCATTCATAGAAAAATATTTATAGAGTCGATTTCTTCTATAGTAACCTTGACAGCTAGGAACATTTCCGTTTAAGTTTCAATAAAAAAGACAATTTTACAAAATAAAGGAAAAACTGCGGAAGTATGAAGGAAAAAGAATGTGAAAGCATTTCGTGTGTTAAAAAATCAGAAGCTTTATTTTGAAGGAAGTATTGCGTTCATGATGCAATCAAAAATATTCGAACGCCATCAAAATTTCCCATTTTTGCAAATTTCTCGAGAAATAAGAGACCCTATTTTTTTTAACTCTTTTCACACTCTAAGAAAATTTTAGCTAAAATTTTTCAATAAAAATTAAATCACCATGCATTTAGGGGAACAGCAACAAATTTTATGAAACCAAAGAAAGTTTTTTTTTATCATCCTTCATCCTAAATAGCTGGGAATACCCTGTAACTTTCAAAAATTCATTTAGTTGCAATTTATAATAATTTTACATATTTTCGTGATAGTATCGCTTATTATCACGAAGATATAAGCATTTCTCAAAAAAAAAAATTTTTTTTCAAATGTTTTTGGCTCAAGTGGTAATTTTTAAAACGATAATGGCACACGCCGATAGTAACTACATAAGAAAGAAGTCTTTAGTTGCAAGTACAGTCGAACCCGATAAATGTAATAGTAATTTTGCAACAAAAAATTTTATCTATTATCCGGGATCAAAGTGATACATTATTACAGCTTGGTTTGTTGTGAAAATGTATTATATTCTGCCGTATTACAAGCAGCAGCCTTGGAACGAGTTGCAAATCAGAAAAGTCGTTCCGAAACGTGCGTAGTAGTATAACTACTATGAATGAGAGCAAGGTGTATAACTTACGTATGGACTTGCAGTTGGTGCTAAAACCTGCTGTTTCTTTATTTTTTTTATAATCAGCTCAAAACAGAAAAGTAAAAACATGTGCAGTTATATACTCAAAAATAAAATGGCCTGTAACGTAAAAATAAAGCAAGCAGCTTTGTTTAAAGACTTCTTTCGTCTAAATATACAAACCTTTAAAATAGCAGTTTTCATAACGGTCAGTTTTGCGTGGAGCAAAAGGAGATTCCCTCAAAGGAATTTCATTAAAATTCTTCAACAGAGTGATTGAGATCGTTACATAACGTAAATTCGATGACTTACGAGTTGATATGAAAATGTTGACGCATCACCTGGTTAAATAAAGGCTAACAAGACAGTTAATGATGTTT
>JAXGGA010010562.1:0-46279 GCA_038373865.1 Uloborus plumipes | reverse complement strand
TTTTTCGTAAATCGATAGTATTTTTTAAATTTTTGATTCATTCGCTTTTTTTTAATGTCTTACCTAGTTGCTTTTATTAATAAGATGTATTAATATTTAGATATTTAAAAACTTAATTTCAAATTAAAAATGTTACCAAAGTGTTTATGAGTTATACTAATATTTGAAAATTTTATATTTGAATTAAATACATATTAAGTCTGTTTTCTTTTCAACTTAAAACCCAATTCATTTTAAAAGTAATGTATTTTTAGCTGCTGTAATAACTTTTTGTCTGTCTTTAGTTGTTAATATCCTTAGTTTCAAATCAATGAACAAATTATTTTTCTTGGGAAGGGGGGTGATAACGATCCTTTAAATAAAAAATGAAAAATTTTGGGTGTTTAATAATTATGTTACAGGAATTTGGGGGGTCAACACTCCCCCCCCCAAACCCTTGGTTTAACATTCTTGGCGGCATTTTTTACATGTAAGGCCTGTGAGACCCCCCCCCCTCCTGAAAGCAGGGACGTCATTTCGAAATTTTCCAGGAGGGGGGGGGGGCAAAAAGTGCATAAATAATGTAAAATTTACCAAAAAGTGGCAAAAACCACACCCACTTGTATGCCAATACATTGATTTCCCAAAGTCAGGGGGTGGGGCAATTAGGGAGCAGGGGGCCCCCTGCCCCCCCCCCCCCCTAAATGACGGGCCTGTCTGAAAGTATATTTTGTCTGCTCTCATGACATAAATATGTACTGTTAACGTATTACTGAGATACATTTCACATCCGTATAAGAATTTGTATGATCTTTGAATAGAACTTTGGTTTTAACTACAATAGATTAAATACATCTTTGTAATTCGGTTGAATTGTTATTATATTAGCTATCGTTATTAATCCATTTTTAACTAGTTCTGATTTTTTTGTAATATCTTGTTTCAAATTTTTCCTAATTGCTCTAATTATTTTGTATAAATGATTGAATACCATAATTTTAGTTTTCGTATTAGCCAGGGGATAAGCGAAGTAGAAATACTGTTGAAAAATTGTTTCTTTTATTTGTGTTCTGGTTAAATACTTTTTATTTTAAATACAGGGTTATTATAAATGATGGACCCCTTTTTAAAAATTCATATTTATTAAAGTTTTCAACGAAAATTAACATTCTTTATATCAACGGAAAGAGGAGATTTAAAATTTTTTTTCATATATAATCATAAATGTTCAATGTGCCCACTGCGTGCTGTACGGCAAACATGACTTCTTCTTGTGACACAGGCGGTCTTCCTCTGCTTTTCCTTTTACAAACACTACCAGTCTTTTGAAACTGCTTAAACCAACGGCTTATGCTTTTTTTAGTTGGGGCTTTAATTCCAAATTTGGCTCGAAATACCCGCTGCACTAAAATTTGTGACGCAGTTTTTACAAACTGAAGAACGCAGAAAACCTTTTGGTCTACGGTCGCCATTTTCTTCAGCTGCGCCAGTAAATCAAATTATAATCTAATCCGGTGCAAACTCTACTGGTGCGCCCTCTTTTTGCAGCTTCAGAAAAAAATTTTGCACTAAAAAAAAATTTAAAATTTCATCCTTCCATTGCAATAAAGATTGTTCATTTCGGATTTGTACTTTAATCAATATGAATTTTTAAAAAGGGGTCCATCATTTAGAATAACCCTGTACATGTGTGAGCTTTCAACATTATTTAATTTGAATGTGCTTTGGTGAAATCGGCCGGTTTGCCTACTACTTTTCAGCTAGCTACTGCTTAAAAAAATTATTTTCAAGAAGAATAAAAAAAAATAAATAAATAAATCAGAGTCTAATAAATAAGATAATAAATACGAGTTTATTATCAATCTATTTTCTATTATCAATTTTCAGACATTTCATTGAAAAATAGGGTAATAATTTAGATGAAAAAAAAATAATAACCATTAAAAGCATGTACCGTTCGATGTGTGTATGTTTTATTTATTTTATTTATTTCTTTTAAGAGAAGAATGGTAACCTTTTGCACATAATTACACGTTACATTTTGACCATCAACTAGAGAAACGTACATTTAGCTAGAAAATAGACTGCAACATACGCATGCATTTCAGTACAAAATATTTGAGTGTTATTTTGTACCTCGAAATAAATAAATCAATAAATAAATAACTATTAAATACAAAAGTTAATAATTAAATTACTAAATAGTTGTTCGCTATAATGAGAAAATAATTAACTTGAAAGTAAGAATATTTTATGTTCGCTGCAGAATGATTGAAGTCTCAATTTTTTTTTTAATTGATAGCTTTAATCATCATTTAAAATACTATTAATACTTCCAAGCAATAAATACCGTTTTAGAGAGCTGTTTTAATTTTTAAAAGTTTTAGTTCATATTTTAATGTTGAAACAGTAAAATTTTTATCTGAAAGATATTCCCTTAAGATGAATTTAGCTTTGTAAAAAAATACCTTCCTCATCGCGTAAGCTCTAGCACGTTAATCGAGTAACCGGAAGTAAAGAATACCAATTGTACATGTTGCGCCACCTAGCGACAACGTTTGTCCCAAGCATGCCCTATTAATGCTACAGGAAGAGAGCGGTTCTGGAAATATTTGTTTTTGGTAGGGAATTGTATTTGTTTATTAGGGAGAGTGTTATATGTGCTACTTGACATTGTTTTTATTCCTGAGGAAGCATGTGCAAATAATGCGATTGACTTTTTGATGCAGGAACGTTTTTTAGCGAGCCGCTTTAGCGGGGAGTAGTTTTTTGAAACCGGTTTCCCTAAAACTTTCCTCCCTACTTTAAAGGCGAGCCGCCTTGGCTGCGAGTTGTTTACTGAAACTTTCCTCACTACTTTAAAGACGAGCTGCCTTGGCGGTTATACATCACTAGCTGTGGGGCCCGGCGTTGCACGGGCTTTAAAGTAGTGATGAAAATTTAAATAAACTACTCGCCGTCAATTCGGTATATAATGATATATAACCGCCAAGGCAGCTCGCCTTTAAAGTAGCGAGGAAAGTTTAAGCAAACTACTCGCCGCCAAGGCGGCTCGCCTTTAAAGTAGTAAGGAAACTTAAAACAAATTACTCGCCGCCAAGGCGGCTCGCATTTAAAGGAGGGAGGAAAGCTTTAGCGAAACCGGTTTCAAAAAACTACTCCCCGCTAAAGCGGCTCGCTAAAAAACTTTCCCGCATAAAAAAGTCAATCGCATTATTTGCACATGCTTCCTCAGGAATAAAAACATTGTCAAGTAGCACATATTTAACACTCTCCCTATTAAACAAATACAATTCCCTACAAAAAACAAATATTTCCAAACCGCTCTCTTCCTGTAACATTAATTGCAAAATTCCAAACAAAAAAGTTGTTTTAATATTTAGATCGCAGCCAAAAAAAGTCCCTGCTAAAAACATGAATTACAATTTAATTTGACACACATTTTCAAAATGGTACCAGAAAAAAAATATAAGCCATTAAGTATGCAGGAATTCAAGTGAAACACGGACGATCGCATTATTTGCCTTGTTGAAACGCCGTAAAATGAAATGCTTTTAAGAAACGAAATGAAGAAAAGGACACCAACAATGAATTTAAAAGATGTCGCCATAGCAACGCAATAAAACTTTAATAGTTTGATCAGGAAAGCGGTTTTCGAACTCCAAGTTCAAACGCTTGTAACTTTTTTTCTAGTGGAGATAAAAGCTTGGTTCTTCGACTGTAAGTCGAATCAATTCTGGGGTTAAAAATATCGCTCTATCCAATGGCGTAAAAATCAAAACTGTGGAATAATTAGTTTATTTTTTATTGATGGTTTTAATGAACCAAGTATTGCAAGAAATCGGGTGAAGCCTTGCAAAAGGCAAGTTTAAAAATTGAATAACTCGTGCTGTGTTCAAGTTAGAGAATCGGAACAAACTGCATAGGACGGACAAAATTTTTCTGCTTCCAACGATATATAACATTAATATGTGAAAGTAATTTTTAACCCCAGTATTCGGCGATTTATGAGAAAATTGTCTTGAATTCGAATAAAAAACGAATCGCTTATCGAATCTTTTCAAACTATAGCCTAAAGTCTTTCTGGATAAATGGGCTATTCAACACAAAAAGAATTTTTCAAATCAAACCAGTAGTTCCTGAGATTAGCGCGTTCAAACAAACAAACAAACAAACTCTACAGCTTTATATATTAGTGAAGATTATATACCGCATTGACGGCGAGTAGTTTATTTAAATTTTCATCACTACTTTAAAGCCCGTGCAACGCCGGGCCCCACAGCTAGTATATATATATATATATATCAAAAAGAGAAAATAATAGCTCATGAAGAGTAACTGTGCATAAATTGGAGTAACAGAAATAAATAGAACAACAATGAGAAACATCAGGAAAAACATTTAAAACTACTTGAAATGTAAAACGAAATTAATTAAATTTTTTTAAAAAACAAATACAGGCACTCCAGCTATTTTTGGAGCATTGATAATAGTTACGAAGTTGTACAAAAATTAAAGCATAAACCAGAATCAGTGTATTCTTTTGATTTTGAAAATTTATTTTGTAACATACCAGTCGAAGACTTATACAGGGTGTCCACTCCTATCGTGGACCAATAGCTAATTTCTTAACCGTTAGAGATACGCATATAGTTTATTTAGGAAAAAATCTCCAAATTATGAAAGGAATTTTGGGTCTATTCAATGTTTTTCAAAAAATCAAATTTTGAAAGAGTTACGAAATTTAAGTTTTCATACAGCCACCCAGTCCTATCAATCATATTTAGTAAAACATTCTTGACACTGTAACGTTTAAAACTAAAACAAATCACTGTTCTACCACAAAAATTGACCGAGTTATGACGTTTTGAAAAATCAAGATTTTGAAGGATTTCGCATGCGGTCCCTTAAGAGGTCTCTCGATGACGTCATGAAATAATGCAAAATCTTGATTTTTCAAAACGTCATAACTCGGTCAATTTTTGTGGTAGAAGAGTGATTTTTTTTAGTTTTAAACGTTACAGTGTCAAGAATGTTTTACTAAATATGATTGATAGGACTGGGGGGCTGTATAAAAATTTAAATTTCGTAACTCTTTCAAAATTTGATTTTTTGAAAAACATTGAATAGACCCAAAATTCCTTTCGTAATTTGGAGATTTTTTCCTAAATGAACTATATACTTATCTCTAACGGTTTAGAAATCAGCTATTGGTCCACGATAGGAGTGGACACCCTGTATAATTACATTGTTAAAGATTTTTGATACGTTTTACACTGAAGTGACAAAAGTCATGGGATACCTCTTAATATCGTGTCGGCCCTCCTTTTGCCCGGCGAAGTGCAACAACTCGACGTGGCATGGACTCAACAAGTCGTTGGAAGTCTTCTGCAGGAATATTGAGCCATGCTGTCTCGATAGACGTCCATAATTGTGAAAGCGTTGATGGGGCAGGATTTTGGGCACGAACAGACCTCTCGATGGTGTCCCATAAATGCTCAATGGGATTCATGTCGGGCGATCTAGGTGGCCAAATCATTCGTTGGAATTGTCCAGAATTTTCTTCAAACCAATTGCGAACAGTTGTGGCCCGGTGACATGGCGCATTGTCATCCATAAAAATCCCATCGTTGTTTGGGTACATGAAGTCCATGAATGGCTGCAAGTGATCTCCAAGTAGCTGCACATAAGCATTTCCAGTCAATGTTCGGTCCAGTCGCACTAGAGGACCAAGTCCATGCCATGAAAAAACAGCCCACACCATTACGGAGCCACCACCAGCTTGAACAGTGCCTTGCTGACAGTTTGGGTCCATGGCTTCGTGGGGTCTGCGCCACACTCGAACCCTACCATCGGCTCTTACCAGCTGAAATCGTGACTCATCGGACCAGGCCACGGTTTTCCATTCATCTAGGGACCAACCGATATGCTCACGTGCCCACGAGAGTCGCTGCAAGCGATGTCGTTCTGTCAGTAAAGGCACTCGAGTCGGTCTTCTGCTGGAATAGCCCAAGAAATCCAAATTTCTCCGCACAGTTCTAGCAGACACGTCCATTGTACGTCCCACATTGATTTCTACGGTGATTTGACGCAGTGTTGCTTGTCTGTTAGAATTTACGACTCTTTGCAGACGTCGCCGGTCTCGATCTTTAAGTGCAGGCGGTCGACCACTGCGCTGTCCATGGTGGGATGTTATGCCTGAAATTTCATACTCTCGGCACACTCTTGACACAGTGGATCTGGGAATGTTGAATTCTCTAACGATTTCCGAAATGGCATGACCCATGCGTCTAGCTCCAACTAACATTCCGCGTTCAAAGTCTGTTAATTCACGTCGTGCGGTCATCATCACGTTAAAACCTCTTCACATGAATAACTTGAACAGAAATGAAAGCTCTGTAAAAGCACTGCGCATTTATACCTGTTCTATGCGATGCTACTGCCATCTGAAAATTTGCATATTGCTATCCCATGACTTTTGTCACTTCAGTGTACATTGGAATCGAACTTGGTATCGATCGTAACTTTTTTGAAAGCCTATGCCATTTCTGTATTTTTAATAATTTTGTAACTTTTAATAATTTAATCTTCAAGCAAATTCATGGTATTGGCATGGGCACGAATTATTCCAGCTCAGCAGCAAATTTGTTCTTATTCTATTACGAATTCAAATATACCATCAACAAGAACATTAAATTAAATATTTTTAGATACATTGACGACATTCTGGTTTTCAACAAAAACATGGAGGAAGAATTTCATATTGTATATCCTCAGACGCTCCAACTGAATAAAGCAAATGAAAATAATCAGTTTGCCAACTTTCTGGACATTTCCATCAAAAATTTTGAACAGAACATCTTTCTCGATATCTATATATATAAAGATGACGGTGTTCGTTTGTCTGTATGTTTGTAACCGCTGGCCAGAAGCCCCCGCAGCACCCACAGACCTGAAACTTGGCTCAAAAATTCGAATGTACCCCGCCCTCGTGCACCTCGAAGCCCAAATTTTTAATTTCGAATTAGTTATTTTTAAATTAATTAATTAGTCTCATTTTTGGTGTATCCGCCATAATTGAGGGGGGAAAACCTCGCCCCACCCCAAAACATTATATATCGTTGGAAAGGAGTTTTTTTTCTGAAAAAGAAAAGTTTTAGCACGTTTCTGTCCGTTAATTAGGACAGGAGATATTAATTAATCAAATTTAGTCAATTTTCAAGGCCTAACTCTACGCAGAACTGAAACACTAGAGCCATTTTCCTGATCAGCTGCTCTTTTGTCCCTGAAGTTACTTTGTGGTTTAAATTTGCGTATAGATTTAAGCCTTGAAAATTTATTCAATTTGATTAATTAATATCTCCTGTTACTTACTTAACTTTCTGTCTCTTATATTTATTTGGCGAATTGATTTAAACTTTAACATGACTTTAAGTGGAATTTAAAAGGTTGTGGAGCGCATTTGAACTAAAGGATATAATAATTTTTCTTCAGAGGAGGTTCCCGGCCAGTGAAATCTTGATTATTTGAGGGTCACTGTTAGATTGTAATCACTTCAAAGAGATGGTACGAAAGACATTATATTTCTTTCCTTTTAATGTTCACATTAAAATCATTGAAGAATGGCTGTGGCTGATCTACCTGATACAATCGGTTCCCTATGTTAATAAATTTAGATTTGGCGACCAATTTTACATTGAAATTACGGTTAAATCGGTGAATTATCACGGGACGCGGGAGCGTCCCGCCCCGCCAAGAAAACCAAATACAAGCCGCCAAGAAATTTCCGTCGCCAATAAAAATGTAAAAGAGCGACTAGGACTGTTTACGCGAGTAACCAAACCGGGGTTTTCACCCCTCTGTATCTCAGCCCCATAAAGATCCTTAGAGTTCATTTTTGGTATACTCAATCTCCAGCGGCCCCTGACGGCACATACTAAAGCAAAACATCCAGGACCCTCAGGGGGAGGGGTGATATATGTTATAAAATCGCTATTTTTCGCACTTTTTAAAAATTGTTTGACAGGGGTCCAGACTAAACGGTAACTCGGATTGAGCTCTGCTTTTGCACCCACATTTATTTTGTCCCAAAGCTCGGCATAGGGGGTTTTTCGACCCCCCCACCCCCTCCCCCTCGCTTTTATTTTCCGTATCTTTTCTCCCCGGGGGTCTTTAGTGTTGATTTTTGGTATGAATATTCTCGATGAGACATTGAGGACATTTTCCCAAAATTTACCCCCCGGGGTCATCGCACCCCGGAGTTATTAATGCTTAAAATTGGTCCGATTTCTATCTACCAGCTCTGTTCAACATCTGAGCGTTTATGTTTTCATTGTTGGGCCACGAGGAAAGAAAACTCAATGATTTATAATTTTATCTGTTGCCAGTTTCTATTTGTTAACAAATAAAATATTTGTAATTGATTTTATTGCATAGGGCTTTTAACCTTCCGGAAAGCGCGCGACATACCGATACACGAGAGCGCGCGCTGGGTCAGAGTGACCCATATTACATTTTAAGAGCATTTTAACAATATTTAATGAATAATTCAGTAGTAAATCATGATTTTGACAAATATTAATCAAGGATCTCAAAAGTATATCCAAGTTCAAGGGGTCGACTTTGAATGCAGCTACAGTGGACCTGATCCATTTCTTTCAAATAGAAGTAGAGCAGCGAGTGTTTATCCTTGCGCCTGGGTCGAAAAGACCCAGCGCGAACGCTCGAATGTTAAATGGGATCTTCAATTTAGTTCATTTTAATATGAGATCGGCAGTAAGGGTTGGGGTTTTTTTTTTTAACTTTTAATTTAATCGTAGTATTGTTAGCAACTAGCTTTGTTTTGCGTCGGTTCGGGTGGTACATTGTGATTGATTTCAAATTTATCCCAGACTGAAGAAGATCCTTGAACTTTTGCACCAAATGCATGCCGCCAAGAAAACCACAGATGTCGGACCGCCAAGAAAAATGTTGAAGGGAAAAAAACACATGCAAAGTAAATTTTGAAGAGAAAAAAAAAACAGGCAAAGAAATAATATTAATGCAAAAACATGTGATATCTCCCCAAAAACAACAGTGTTGTAAAAAAATCCCCCGCCAAGAAAACCTTAAATACTCAGCCTTAAAAAGTTATGATATCGAGTTTTCCCGCCAAGTTTGTGCCAAACTACAACTAACCTGTATGTATAGTTCTTTTAAATTGTTTTCAGTCCTGCCAGGCGGGAAGTTTTTACTCATTAAGCAACCACCTCACAAGACAAAGCTTCCCGCCTGGCAAAACTGAAAACAATTTAAAAGAACTATACATACAGGTTAGTTGTAGTTTGGCACAAACTTGGCGGGAAAACTCGATATCATAACTTTTTAAGGCTGAGTATTTAAGGTTTTCTTGGCGGGGGATTTTTTTACAACACTGTTGTTTTTGGGGAGATATTAAATTTCAAGGGCAATATTGCTGTGGTCATTGAGAGTTTTCGAAAATCTTGGCTCTACAGTTGTGTCAAAAGTTCCATTGAAACGTAAAAATTTCGCTAAAAATAAATAAGTTCGTCACACACACACGAAAAGAAGAAAAAAGTCTTTAAAACTAAAATAATCCTCGCATTGAACACTACAAACTGAAATGGCATTAAAAGTGTCATCAATATATTTTAAAAGGTCGTGGTGCACATTTGAATTAAAGAATATAATAATTTTACTTAAGAGGGTGGAGTGAATTTAAATTTATTCAGTTGACTTTCTTTACATTTTTTGCACGGGCATCGCCGTGCGGGTACTGCTAGTTTACGATAAAAGAAACAGTTTTAATTTTATTACACAAAGTATGCCACACTTCTACAGCAATTTGCATAAAAAAGTTTTCATTAATGTTATTTTAGGACAAATTTCGAGATTTCATAAAATATGCAATAACAAAAATGATTATGAAAAGCAGATTTTCAAATTTGCTGCTACATTATTTTACTACAACAATTATCCGATAGATTTTATTTTACATTATGCTAATGTTTTCAAGAATTTCATGTGACAGGCAGAGAGTTTATAGTTTCTTCCCTAAGTACTGCATATTGGCAACAAACCGTGCTCCCAGCTTTTATGATAGGCTGCACCTAAACTCTACTGCTGAGCGGTGTCGACTGGAAGTGAGCAGACACGGAGTGTTAGAGTGGAATGAAAAAGGACTGCCTCTTGGACAATGGACTTGAATGTTTGTTCACAAAAAGCCCCGTTTTTTGTGAAAACTGTGTGCTGTCATTAAGTGCGGTCATTAAGTAAGTTTGAGACGTTTTCTTTATCTCCATTTTCTTTATGATTATTATCAATTGTTACTGTTTCATAGCAACCACGTTTTAATTTAACAATGGATTTCATAGTCAGTCACATCAGCGCGAGTTTAAATTTTATGGTATTTGGTATTGTTATTGTTTTTTGAAATGTTAAAGCAAGGCTTCACTAGATAGTGTCTTATACAGGCTGTTTCATTTATTCAAAAGCCATGGGATAAAAGCAGTGGTGATTGTCCAGCGACATTTATTCAATTTTATGGTAACTTACACGATATAAAAATCGGATTATTTTACTTTTCAAGTACGATTTAAAAATTGAGTATAAAACTATTACAGTTAGTTTTCACACACTTTTTTTCCTCCTCAAGAGTGTTTAGTAAGATATTTCAGGTAAAAAATCAATAAACACGTAACTCAATTTTCTTAAAATATTAAGTTTCAAAACAAAATTACATCCATCTAATATCTTTAGACGAGCAATTCTTGTAAAAATATATTTCGGATCTCGAAAACGGGTCTAACGATTTTGATAAAATTTTGCATTGAGATAAAGTTTTGGTTTTTGAGTTCATCTACATCGGCGTTTTTTCTGTAAAAACGCAGGTTTTCACAAAAAACCCCGTTTTTTGTGCCTTCATTAGAAGTTTGACGAGCTTTCTTTCGCCATTTTCTTTATGATTACTCTTATTGTTACTGTTTCACAGCAACCACGTTTTATTATAACAATGGATTTCATATTTAATCACATCAGCGTAAATTTAAATTTTTATGCTATTTGGCAAACGAGTTTTGGCAACACGTTAGAATTTTATTGTTTTTGAAATTTAAAAGAGATCGATCAAAAGAAAGTTAGAATTGGGTGTGGGCCGCGGTAGTCCGATCGGTAAGTCGTCGGACTCGTAACCAGAGGGTCCCGGTCATATCATATAGAGGAAGCCCAGCCGATCAAAGATCCACCGTCTTCATTAATGGTGGCTGGGGGACGTTAAAAATGTTCGTGGTCATAAAATCTTCCAAGTGAAACGATACCTCTGGGCGATGCTGGGCCAAGAGTTTGCTCGGCCCGTGGGCCTGGTTCAAAAATGAACAGAGCGCTCTTCAAGGCCCCATCCCGGTTAAACTACGAGTTGTGGAATGTACCGGGGGGCATTTAAGCATACCGTACTCGATTTTGGACATGCGAAAAAATGCGCGCTATCATTGGTCGAATCGACTTGTCGATAGATCTCCTTTCGCCGCCAAAAGAAAGGCAATGCTATTCTGAGATACACCCTATATGAATTCGCCCAGCCCTTCATAAAAACAAAAGACAAAGATTTACCTAAATAATTTCGTGGTGGAAAATGGTAAAAGCATTTTTATAACAGAAAGGAAAACAAATACCAATGGAGTATGAAAAATTCGTGCCCACATGTCAAAAAATTGTTCGCTGGTAATTTTAGTTTTTTTAATGCCTTATTTTAATTATATAGTTTAAATAAGGCATTATTAAAAATATTTATGGCACTTTTTAAAATATTTTTTAACGTGCTATTTATTAGCTTATAAATCAAATTGTGCTGCTGTTATGTTTTCTATAGAAATGTGATTTCCAAAAATGATTAACAGGTAATAATTTTTAGGATAACTTCTAAGGGATTTTTTTTTTTTTTTTTTTTTTTTTTTGTATTTTAAAGTAAACTTTTTTAGGTCATTAAAACTGTTGAATATATAGGCAACTTTAATGTGCATTAAATCTTTTTATGTATACGTTATACTTTTTATTTGTTATTGGAGCTAAAATATTGTAAAATATAATTGAATCAATTGTAAAATATATTATTTTGCAAAGGGAGGGGCTGTTATACATCATTAAAGCTTTTAACAAGGTTATAAAATTTTGGAAATTGTAGCTGTCGATTTCTGCAAGTCCGCTGAATTTAATGTTACTTTTAAGCGTGTGAATTTAATAGATATAAATATTTCATTTCGTTTCCTATTCCGATAAATAATTAGTGTTATCTGTGAGAGTAACTTTGGGGCCCATAAATACATAAATTGTTCCTCTGCTTGTCTTGCATTCTTTTAACTCCATGAATGTTTGATGTAACTGAAAATTGAGAGAGTTAAAAAATTCATGTTTTAAGGCAGTACTAAGTAGTAAGTACTCTCCACTCTAACAGCTAAACTTTTTTTTTATTTTTTCAATTAGACGAGATGTTAAACTACACCCAATAAATATGGTTAAGGGGATTGTAAATAATTTAATTTCTTCATTTAAAATTTATGTACCTTATTTGCAAGAGATATTTCATCAAGGCAAGTCTTCACGAAATTTTCTCCATTAATAATAAGTCGGATAATCACTAAAAACGTTTTATAGAAATTCCTGTTTGATGAAAATGTATATGAACATTCTGAACTGTCTAATGATTAATAATTCTTGAACTGATAAAACAGATGCTAATACATGTACACATATCGCATTAAGAGTAATAGAAGAATATCTATACCTTAAACCTCAAAAACTTTAGTAAAAATTTAATATTTTCCCCCTTTTACTTAAAAATAAATTTCTAAGATACTATCTTGTTTGTGAAAAAAAAATTCAAAAAATGTAAAAATATAAAATATAGCATTTTTACAGCACTTTCAGAACTGTTTTAGAAGGGCGCGAACATTCATTTTTCCTATTAATCAAGAACAGAACCTTGGAGTGTGAAGTCAAGTGAAAGTCAAAACCAACTGGAACCAAATGCGTACTGGAGAACATGGAATCTGCATCCATTCTCATCAACCCCTCCCGCGCTTCAGGCGCCAAATGAAATGAAATTGGGTGTGATTTTACGGTGAGCAAGGATTAAATAAGGTTGTGTTTTTTAAAACAAATTACGGCTGTTTTAAAAGCATAATTGCAACCAAAGGCTTAAAAATGCTTTTCAAGTTTATCTAAATAAGTACTTCGCATTTTAGAAAAAAACACGAGTTTACAAACCTCTTTTTTTTAAGGAGGAGGTTATACAATTCGTCGGAGAATTTTTTTTTTTTTTTTTTTTGTATGTTATAAGATTACTCGAAGATGCCTGGACCGATTTCAAAAATTCTTTTTTTGTTAGAAAGGTCTTTCTTTCCGATTGGTCCCATCCTCTCGTGGTCCGGGTTTCGATAACGGGAACCTGCAGAAATCTTTCGAAAAAGAAATTGGGATCACAGTAATCGTAATAATGACTATTTTGAGTGTAAGGCTTCTCTGGATTGCATAATGAAATTCATTTCTATGGTCTTTTTGAAAATTTTAAACCGAGTATCTTTCTATGTCCTGCTTTTTTCTCCTGAACTCCAACGAACTGAAAGTCGTACCAAGTACTAATTCATTCGTAATATTTCAGGTTTTATTAGTCTTAATTTACATAAGGTTTGGTACAGGAATTCTGAAGAAAGTGAGGAAAATCTCTAAATTTTTGCTCAAATTTAAAGCGATTTGTCCTAAATGATTAAAAATGAAATCCATTGTTACAAAACGTGATTAATATGAAACAGTTATTATAATGATAATGAAAATTTGAATGAAGGCTTAACTGAAGCAAACATGAAACTCATTAGCGGCCCACGTACTTTATACGTCGTAAAATTTTATGAACCGCGAGAATCTAATGTTGTTTTGAAATATAAATTAGTTGAAAAGCCGTTAATATTTAGCCTTTGATTAAACTAGTACACAAATAAACACCAGAGAATAACAAGGATTATTTTTTAGTGTCAATCGTTTAAAATTTTAGACATGTTGATACTTTCCTTCTTTTTTTTCCTTACATAGTTTATTTTATGAAGCATTTATTGAAGCAAATTAGGTGAAGTTTTGTAATGGAAACATTACCTTATTTCATATGTACATTTACACTAAAAAGAATAAAATAGAAATATTTTTGAAAAAAAAAATTGAACCGACTTCGGAACTTTACTCGGCAAGTGCTCTAAAAAGTAAAAAATAGTTTTATTCTTTGAACACCATCGACACATTTAAACATAAGTTTTGAAGTCGGTGCAAAAACTATAAATGAAATGATGTTTAACTCAGGCCCGGATTACCCATTAGGCCATCCTAGGCCCTGGCCTAGGGGTGCAAGCTGGAAAGGGCGCATATTGAGGAGGGAAAACATATTTATAATTCGTTGATAAAATAAAGAAATAAACAAAAAAGAAAGGAAGAAAGAAAAAAAAAAAAAAAAGAACGCGACAAGCTAGTATATGGAGAAAAATGTTCAATTAGAACGGATTGCAACCTGCCCCCTGAGCAGGAGAAAAACAATTGAAAGGTAGGGGACGTAAAGCTCGAGTCGAAATAATTCTGGTCAAAGCAAATACTTTTCAATTCCTTCGTTTTGAGCAATCGTTTCTTGAAAATATAGCACACAGGAAAATTAGTAATAGCCATAGTATAGAAAATGGTCTATTATAAAACTTATCTCTTCTCTATCTTCTTCTCTATCTCTTCTCTACTAATAATAAAGCTGAAGGTGGTTCTGTCTGTCCTTCTTTCTTTCTTTCTGTCTGTCTGTCTGTTACGCGCGTAGCGCCAAAACCGTTCGGTCGATTTTCATGCCACTTGGCACAAAATTAGTTTGTAGCATGTAGTTTTGCACCTCGAAGCGATTTTTCGAACATTCCATTTCGTTCTTTTTCTATTCGAATTCTTAGAGGAAATTCGATAAAATAGGGAAGAAATATTCCATACACATTTTCAAGTCTTATGTCATTCGAAAGCTTGAAATTTTCTGCACAAAATGACGTTTTTTCGAAGTTTCTACGATCATCAGGAGAGCTGTAACAATTGTTTTTAGAATCCCGAAATTCAAGGCTTACCTTCAGTAAAGCAAGCCAAACGATTCTAAAATGGCTTTGCTCGCGAATAAAATTTGTTTGAAAATAGAGATGAAATGAATTATTTTATCAACGGAAATCAACTTTTCATGTTGTTACCATGGTTACGTTTTTATTTCGTTCTTTTTCCCTTAATAATTTTAAAAATGTATTTGTTTTTGTAACAATCCAAACTCCAAGCCTTATTAAAATTAGTCAAATGAAATATTAAAAACCGTGATAAGATGGCACCTGTCAATCAAATGAGAAATCGAGTCCTTTCCTTAAAATACAGGATACCATTCTAAATTTATCGTCTGCAAAACATATTTTACTTCATTATTAATTTATTTCAATATAAATTGCAGCAAATGGCTTGAGTGAACGAATTTAGCTTTTAATTTATCGTTTGCTGGTTGATCTTTGTCGATGTTTATTGTTTTTATTATCATTGTGAAGAATAATGCACGAAATTTCTATGACTAATACTTAAAATTTTTAGGATCAGTTGAGTTTAAAAGAAAAAATTGCTCCAAATATACTTTTGCAATGTGATTATTTATTGTTGGACTGTAATTTGCAGCAATAATTGCATTTAATAAATAATGAAAGACAATATTAAAAATTATTTTTTTGGCGACTTTTTTACAATTTGGCATTCAATTCTATTTCAGTATATTTACTTCTATCTTATTGCGATATTGCAACGTTCTTTCTAAAGTATGTCATTTCGGAAAATGTATTATTTTGTTTTTGAAGTTAGGAAAGAAAACTTTCTTCTTCTTTTAAACTTTGGTAAGATTTCTGTTGGTTTCTGTGAGCAACAAAATTTTTCTTATTTTTTCTTTTGGCTTATTTTTGTGCACCTATCTTTGGGGTTGCATTCGAATGTCCCCAAGGGGGTGATTTACCCCTTTTATGGGGTAATCAGGGCTTTCAATGCAGACCAAAGTGATATGAATTGGCGCGACCACTTGGCGATATCTCGCCAAGCTTTTGGTCACCAAGTGTTTGACGCCAATTTGGCGACATATCGCCAAGTTGGCAATAAATTTAGCGAAAAAAAATTTTTTTTGGGTTCAATTTGGCGCTATTGGCGATATTTTGCGAAAAATCTACTGAATGATGTTAAAATCGGCGATATTTAGGAGATTAATCATTGTAAAACATTTTTTTGCATTGTTTCGTGGCAAACTAGGGATGCAAATGTTTGAATTGTTATCTTACTCACTTCAAGCACTATTTTAGCACTTAAGGCATCTACTAAGAAATTTACACGTAAAAGGAAGTAGTGTAGGGTCCATACCAAATTTTTATATCATACTTTGAAGGAATTATAGTTGAATTATAACTAAAATAGAGTATTTTTTTCTGCTATATCATTTTTTTACAAATGAACTTTTAATTTTATACCACGGGCAAAGCCGTGCGGGTACCGCTAGTTTATGAAATAATTGAATCGTTTATTTCGAAAAGGTAACATCTCTATTTTGATCTCCTCTGTCTCTTTAGAAAATTAAACAGAGCACGGTTATATTTTTGAATGTCATAATCAATGAAAAAATGCCTTTAGTTAAGTACACAATTACTGCAATAATTTACCAAATAACCATTGATTATGACATTCAAAAATATAACCGTGCGCTGTTTAATTTTCTTAAGAGACAGAGGAGATCAAAATAGAGATGTTACCTTTTCGAAATAAACGATTCATTTCTCTTGATGTCTTTAAATCATGTCAGTAAGTTTGTTTTGCAATTAATAATTTATTAATTTATATTTATTTAAGACAGTCAACCCACTGGGGCGAACGAAGTTTAAATTTTTGGAAGTAGGGCATATTAATCAATTTACCGAATGAAACTTCAAATTTTACTGAATGACAAAATACGAGCCTACACAAGTTCCAACATTTAACAAAAAGAGACATTAGACATCCTTATAAAAATTTATTACAAATTTGCTCCCGAATTTGCCAAACTGACACATCATTTGCCTCCAAGAATATCTTGGAGAGTTAGCAATGACCTCACGTCCGAGCTCCTCTGCTACAAATATTGTTTACTTTGTGCTCAAAATATTTACCATAGACTGCTTTAGTTCTCAACAGACACATGAATCGTATAACAAGTTCCTAATAAATAATTTCTAGTGCACAATTTTATATATTTTACTAGCAGTACCCGCACGGCGATGCCCGTGCAAAAAATGTAAAGAAAGTCAACTGAATAAATTTAAATTCACTCCACCCTCTTAAGTAAAATTATTATATTCTTTAATTCAAATGTGCACCACGACCTTTTAAAATATATTGATGACACTTTTAATGCCATTTCAGTTTGTAGTGTTCAATGCGAGGATTATTTTAGTTTTAAAGACTTTTTTCTTCTTTTCGTGTGTGTGTGACGAACTTATTTATTTTTAGCGAAATTTTTACGTTTCAATGGAACTTTTGACACAACTGTAGAGCCAAGATTTTCGAAAACTCTCAATGACCACAGCAATATTGCCCTTGAAATTTAATATCTCCCCAAAAACAACAGTGTTGTAAAAAAATCCCCCGCCAAGAAAACCTTAAATACTCAGCCTTAAAAAGTTATGATATCGAGTTTTCCCGCCAAGTTTGTGCCAAACTACAACTAACCTGTATGTATAGTTCTTTTAAATTGTTTTCAGTTTTGCCAGGCGGGAAGCTTTGTCTTGTGAGGTGGTTGCTTAATGAGTAAAAACTTCCCGCCTGGCAGGACTGAAAACAATTTAAAAGAACTATACATACAGGTTAGTTGTAGTTTGGCACAAACTTGGCGGGAAAACTCGATATCATAACTTTTTAAGGCTGAGTATTTAAGGTTTTCTTGGCGGGGGATTTTTTTACAACACTGTTGTTTTTGGGGAGATATCACATGTTTTTGCATTAATATTATTTCTTTGCCTGTTTTTTTTTTCTCTTCAAAATTTACTTTGCATGTGTTTTTTTCCCTTCAACATTTTTCTTGGCGGTCCGACATCTGTGGTTTTCTTGGCGGCATGCATTTGGTGCAAAAGTTCAAGGATCTTCTTCAGTCTGGGATAAATTTGAAATCAATCACAATGTACCACCCGAACCGACGCAAAACAAAGCTAGTTGCTAACAATACTACGATTAAATTAAAAGTTAAAAAAAAAACCCCAACCCTTACTGCCGATCTCATATTAAAATGAACTAAATTGAAGATCCCATTTAACATTCGAGCGTTCGCGCTGGGTCTTTTCGACCCAGGCGCAAGGATAAACACTCGCTGCTCTACTTCTATTTGAAAGAAATGGATCAGGTCCACTGTAGCTGCATTCAAAGTCGACCCCTTGAACTTGGATATACTTTTGAGATCCTTGATTAATATTTGTCAAAATCATGATTTACTACTGAATTATTCATTAAATATTGTTAAAATGCTCTTAAAATGTAATATGGGTCACTCTGACCCAGCGCGCGCTCTCGTGTATCGGTATGTCGCGCGCTTTCCGGAAGGTTAAAAGCCCTATGCAATAAAATCAATTACAAATATTTTATTTGTTAACAAATAGAAACTGGCAACAGATAAAATTATAAATCATTGAGTTTTCTTTCCTCGTGGCCCAACAATGAAAACATAAACGCTCAGATGTTGAACAGAGCTGGTAGATAGAAATCGGACCAATTTTAAGCATTAATAACTCCGGGGTGCGATGACCCCGGGGGGTAAATTTTGGGAAAATGTCCTCAATGTCTCATCGAGAATATTCATACCAAAAATCAACACTAAAGACCCCGGGGAGAAAAGATACGGAAAATAAAAGCGAGGGGGAGGGGGTGGGGGGTCGAAAAACCCCTATGCCGAGCTTTGGGACAAAATAAATGTGGGTGCAAAAGCAGAGCTCAATCCGAGTTACCGTTTAGTCTGGACCCCTGTCAAACAATTTTTAAAAAGTGCGAAAAATAGCGATTTTATAACATACTAGCAAAAATACCCGGCGTTGCCTGGGCCAGTAAAAATATTGAGAAACAATTTATAATCGCTTTTTTTCCCCAAACTAAAAGAACTCAAAACGTACCGCTTTGACGATTTAAAATGTCGCTAAATTTGCGGTAACTGTTTTGGGATACCTAGGATAATTTTTCTCCCCTCCCTACTTTATGCAAATATGCTTAGGTATTATTAAGCCAGTAATTTTTGTCAAAGAAAAATTGTCATTTAATGCTAAGAAAATATTGCTGACCATGAAATGACGCTAAAAGTTTTTGTCCTAAGTGATTTCGAAATTAGTAGGGAGCATTTGACAATTATTTGTGCGAAAAACACAAATTAATGGTAATTTTAGTTTTGGGGTCTGATTAATTTCGTATGCGGATTACTCTCTGCTTTGACGTAAGTTTCAAAAGTTTTTTAATGACAACGTACGGAATCGGCCAAAAAAAAAAAAAACAACTTTTCTTCAACTGTGGGAGTATTATTTCGATGATTAAGATTTTGGCGCAGTCTACAAATATCAGACAACAATCGTTTTATTTTAGTTATATCGTAAGAAGTAAAGTATTATTACATAGTCTTTGGCGCCAGAACTGGCGTCAGTGGAAAACATTACCCATAATTTTAGTTATTATAATATTTTTGCAACAAATTCGGCAAGATACCTGTTCGATTGTATTCTAAGTGACGAATTGTAAGTACCGCCCAATCAACGCCAACAAATTTTTAAAAATACTGTAAAATTGTATTTAAAGTTCCATTAAAGTGGAAAATACTGAACCTAATCCATTTATTAGTTGCCAATCTCTTCAAGCGATTACATTACCAATACTCTAAAACACTAAAACACATACTGTCGGCCCCGCTCAAACGAATACTGTCGGTTCCAAGAAATATTATTTGATTAAGCGGAGAATTCGATTTAGCGGAATCTTTAGCATTGCGTCTATGGCATGGGAAATATCTAGTTCCAGGATATTTTATTCGTTTATCCGTTAGACGATTAAGCAGGACCGACAAATTCACGAAACTTGTGAAAATAATTGATACAGTCAACAATTTACTAACAAAGGAATACAATTTATTCTAAAAAAATAATATTTTCACGCAGCAATGCACATTAAAAAACACATTGCTTAAGGATAAATATTCTACTTACACAACTAAGGGCCGAATTCAAGTGAAACACCATTGCAGTCGCTTCGAGGCGATCGCATATTGCAACCGCTACTGTAAGTCGAATTCAAGTGAATTCGTTTCACTTGAATCCAAATTTTGGAATTTGCGATTGCATTGGTGAGTTGCGATCGTCCGTGTTTCACTTGAATTCCTGCCTAAGACTACAAAACGTTTTAAATACAAATCATGGTAAAAGCCTGGATATTCCCCATGAAGCTGGAAAAAAAACCTTCATGATTTGACTTGAGAAAAGCCTTGGACATTAAATACGGAAAGAAGAAATGATGCCCGCAATTTTAGCTTTCGACAGGGAGTTGAGATGATACACTAAATACTGAGTTAGTTTGGTCAATGCCTTTTGATTTATGAGAAATATGTACCTTAAATTGGAATGAAAAAGACGCTACCGATCGAACTTTTTTGAATATCGTTATAAATTATAGCCTATGTGTTATTCTGATGTATATGCTACATTATGGTAAAAGTTTCATCAAAATCCATTCAGTAGTTTTTGCGTGAAAGAGGAACAAACATACATCCATCCATACATCCATCCATACATCCATCCATCCATCCATACAAACTTTCGCATATATAATAGTAGTAAGATATCACCCCTCCCCCTGAGGGTCCTGGATGTTTTGCTTTAGTATGTGCCGTCAGGGGCCGCTGGAGATTGAGTATACCAAAAATGAACTCTAAGGATCTTTATGGGGCTGAGATACAGAGGGGTGAAAACCCCGGTTTGGTTACTCGCGTAAACAGTCCTAGTCGCTCTTTTACATTTTTATTGGCGACGGAAATTTCTTGGCGGCTTGTATTTGGTTTTCTTGGCGGGGCGGGACGCTCCCGCGTCCCGTGATAATTCACCGATTTAACCGTAATTTCAATGTAAAATTGGTCGCCAAATCTAAATTTATTAACATAGGGAACCGATTGTATCAGGTAGATCAGCCACAGCCATTCTTCCATGATTTTAATGTGAACATTAAAAGGAAAGAAATATAATGTCTTTCGTACCATCTCTTTGAAGTGATTACAATCTAACAGTGACCCTCAAATAATCAAGATTTCACTGGCCGGGAACCTCCTCTGAAGAAAAATTATTATATCCTTTAGTTCAAATGCGCTCCACAACCTTTTAAATTCCACTTAAAGTCATGTTAAAGTTTAAATCAATTCGCCAAATAAATATAAGAGACAGAAAGTTAAGTAAGTAACAGGAGATATTAATTAATCAAATTGAATAAATTTTCAAGGCTTAAATCTATACGCAAATTTAAACCACAAAGTAACTTCAGGGACAAAAGAGCAGCTGATCAGGAAAATGGCTCTAGTGTTTCAGTTCTGCGTAGAGTTAGGCCTTGAAAATTGACTAAATTTGATTAATTAATATCTCCTGTCCTAATTAACGGACAGAAACGTGCTAAAACTTTTCTTTTTCAGAAAAAAAAACCCTTTCCAACGATATATAATGTTTTGGGGTGGGGCGAGGTTTTCCCCCCTCAATTATGGCGGATACACCAAAAATGAGACTAATTAATTAATTTAAAAATAACTAATTCGAAATTAAAAATTTGGGCTTCGAGGTGCACGAGGGCGGGGTACATTCGAATTTTTGAGCCAAGTTTCAGGTCTGTGGGTGCTGCGGGGGCTTCTGGCCAGCGGTTACAAACATACAGACAAACGAACACCGTCATCTTTATATATATAGATTTACAATAATATCAGTTACTGGTGTCCGCTTCCAACATATTATTTTTCAAAATATTTTAATGAAGGTCAAAACAAAGTGGATAAAAATCAGGACATGCCTTAAAATATGTTTTAAATAAAAGAATAATTAAAGAGAGGGATAAAACAATTGTGAGGAAAGGAGCATCAACATTCAAACTTTCTAATGTAGAAAATGAAAGAAAAACAAAAGTGTATCAAGAAATTCAAGAGCCATGCTTTTTAAATTTAAATAAAATAAATTAAAAATTACTTTAAGCTTCATTGCTAATTATCTCCTCAGCTCAAAACATTATTATTTTTTTTTCTGAGGCCACAGACGTTTGTTTTTCAATTTCATTATGGGGAAAAAAAAAAAATCTGGTATGGACCCCACACTACTTCCTTTTACGTGTAAATTTCTTAGTAGTTGCCTTAAGTGTTAAAAAAGTGCTTGGAGTGAGCAAGGTAACAATTCAAATATTTACTCCCCTAATCTGCCACGAAACAATGCAAAAAATATTTTACAATGGTTAATTTTCTAAATATTGCTGATTTTAATATCATTCAGTGAATTTTTCGCAAAATATCGCCAATAGCGCCAAGTTGAACCCAAATTCAAAAAATAATTTTTTCGCCAAATTTGTCGCCAACTTGGCGATATGTCGCCAAGTTGGCGTCAAACACTTGGCGACCAAAAGCTTGGCGACATATCGCCAAGTGGTCGCGCCAATTCATATCACTTGAGTCTGCATTGAAATTAACACTGATTTACCCCAAAAAAGGGGTAAAACACCCCCTTGGGAACATTCGAATGCAATCACAAGGGGAGGTGCACAACTAGACCATCCTCAGAGCCTACATACCAAGCTAGAAGCTTCTACGGCATATAGTTTTTGAGTTATGCGAGCCACATACGCACATACATCGCACAACGTACATACAGACGTCACGAGAAAACTCGTCGTAATTAACTCGGGGGTGGTCGAAAATGATTTTTCAGCTGGTTATATGTTGTTAGGTACATATACACGTGCTGACAGGTCGAAAAAACTCAACATTCATTCGGGGATGAGCAAAATCAAAATTTAGACCCAAATTTGAGTGATTTTTTTTCGTGATCACAATACTTCCTTTACTACGTAAAAGGAAGTAAAAAGAAAGAAAAACTGTTTTTTGAAAAAGAAGGCGCGAGACAAGACGTTTTACAACATATTTTCAAGAATAAATAAAAGTTTAGCGACGTAGTGAAATAAGGGAAGGGAGCGTTTCCGAGCCTAATCCCTTAAATTCACGTCATCAAAGCAGACTAAAACTGTATTTTAATAATTTTAATTTCAGAAACATTCCATGGGAGATCCCCTGAATCCGCTTCAATTTCCACCTTCAAAGATTATCTAATCTTTTTTATGAAACGTCCATTTTAAAAAGTTTCCGAGTGAGACTCAACGAACCCCATCCTTTCCCATAACATCAAAAGTGATCTTCAACCTCGCATTTAGGACTTAAATATTGAAAATTTTCTGAGGAGAATCCAGAAACCAATTTTTTACCCTTACATCATCGAAGATTTTCAACAATTTCATTTATCTGATTTCAACAGATTTGCCAAGGAGGGTCCTCACCCCGACCCCTCCCAACATTTGAAACCCTCCTAAAATTTCAAAAATATTTAATGAGAGAAGAGTTCCCAACTCCCATCTCTTCACCCAGCACTGTTAGATGCATTACAATTTTTACAAATGCATATTTTGAAATTTTTTCTCCATGGAAAGCTCTCAAGCGCCCCACCTCCACACCATAACAGATCATCTAAAATTTTGTTTTCAGACCACAAGATCGAAAACTTTTTCTGGAAGTGACCCTGACCTCAGGCCTCTCCCACCTCATTAAAAATTGTCTAAAATCTCGTGTTTTGGGTCTCAATACCGAAGCGAATTACTGAACTCTATCGTCTAAAATTGTATTTTAGGATCTCGGGAGAGCTCTCCCGATTTCCGCCTTTCCAAAGCATCATAAAAGTTTGTCAAAATTTTAGGTTTCGAAAGGGGTTAGGAGTCTTCAAACTCATTCTTTTTTTAAACATCATCAAAGCTGACTCACACTTGCTTATGTAGAACTTCAATTTTGAAAACTTACATGGGGGGGGGGGGAGTGACTGACATTTTTAGGGCAAATCAGTATGTATGTTGTAACATTCAAAGAAAAATATACGTTGTGATATCGGGCTTTTCAACGGGATTATTATACCATTAAATTCAGTTTAAAAATTACAATATCCCAGGAGAAAAGATCGTTTCTACAACGTATATTTTGCTTTGAATGTAACAAAACACTTACAATTTTGCTTTAAAAATATCAATAATCTTTAAAATTGCGCATTGAATTGCCCTGCTGCGAGTTGTCCCATTACTTTCCGATAAATGGCATAAAATTGCATTTCGAAAGCTTCAATTTCGAGAAATTCCCGAGGAACCACCTTTGGACCTTTATTTTTCGAATATTGACAGAGGAATAGGAAAAAAAAGGGGGAGGAAAGACAGAAAGAAACAAAATCATAAATCAGTTTATCAAATGGGGCGGGGAGGGGGAGATTCGATTTTGATAAGGTTCGGATGTGTGAGGTGGGGCGTAGTTTCTAAGTTTGGCCTAGGGCGTAAAACGTAAATAGACTTTAATCCGGCCCTGGTTTAACTACATTTTGCCAACATTTTTCAGAGAAAAATCACTGAAAAATTAAGAGCTGAATATTTGTACCATTACATAAATATATGGTTGTCGATGTAGTGTACGCGATTAAAGAACCTGGATTCATTGCAATTTATATAGATAGTTAAATTGAATCGTTTATTTCGAAAAGGTAACATCTCTATTTTGATCTCCTCTGTCTCTTAAGAAAATTAAACAGCGCACGGTTATATTTTTGAATGTCATAATCAATGGTTATTTGGTAAATTATTGCAGTAATTGTGTACTTAACTAAAGGCATTTTTTCATTGATTATGACATTCAAAAATATAACCGTGCTCTGTTTAATTTTCTAAAGAGACAGAGGAGATCAACATAGAGATGTTACCTTTTCGAAATAAACGATTCAATTATAGTTTCGTATGATTCTATGTAGTGTTTTTGCGCCGACTTCAAAACTTATGTTTAAATGTAGTGTCGATGGTGTTCAAAGAATAAAATTATTTTTTACTTTTTAGAGCACTTGCCGAGTGAAGTTCCGAAGTCGGTTCAATTTTTTTTTTCAAAAATATTTTTATTTACATTCAATATAGTAATTTTTCCCCCACCGACATATTTTGGATTTATATGTGTTAAAATTCTAAGAATAAAATTTCTTGCTCTTTTATAGCTTTATGAACATTGAATGTTTCTTATTATGTAAGCGACCCATTGTGTTTGGACGAGAGGGGTCATTATAATGAATATTGAATATACCAATAATTGGGGCGTTCAAAGTACAGATGAACTCACACCATTTCTGATTTAAAATTTAATTGCCACTTAAATGAGTTTGTGAAAATTTTGAAAAAAAAAATCTATGTTTAACTTAGTTTTTCTTTGAAAAAATCCAAGTCACTTTCGAATTCAACTATTGTTTGTGATCTGGAATTGTAATTATCTCGGATTGATTTTAGCAACTCAAATTTGATATTCTGAAGTAAAATTTAAAAAGTTTCAATTTTTTATGAGACTTTAAACATTGGGATCCGGGCCCATTATTTAAGGGATCGTATGATCCTCCCAAAGCTGATGTTTTTGCACAAGAGTAACCGTAGTTTTTGTTGTCTTGAGATAATTTGCCCTTCATTCTTTCCTGCTGGAAAAATTCGAAATGGCAGGCCTGTTGGGATCACACTATGTTTTATAAAACTCAGCTGTTTTTGATCAGATGGGTGCCATTTTGAACCCTTTGTCTTATTCTAAACATTTAAAATCCTGAATGAATCGATTGTTACAGAAAGTATTTGAATATGTTAACCCTATTTGTGAGCCACGTGTGACACATACACCCTTGTGCAAATTAATTGAAACAAACTCGACAAACTCAGAAAACTAAGAAGAAATGCGATTTCATCTGAATTTGAAAAGTCAAGAGATTTTATAACATAATAGGATCTCCACAACTCTTTGTTAACATTTGGACATGCTTTGTCATGGAATCCACCAATTTTTTATACTCAATTGTAATAATTGTGTCCTTGTACCAGACATGAATTAGATTCTCCATAGGTGAACAGCCCTTATGCAATAAGCGATTCTTGCATATAGACCAAAGATTCTCAACTGGATTGATACCAGGAGAGTTCCCTGTCCTCAAGTGTCTCCATTTGGTTCTCAGACATGAATTTCCTGGGCATATAGCAAAGGGCTAAATCCGGCTGGAAAATCTCCATTCCGTCTGATCATCGTTTCTTCAATACTGGTAAAGTACTTTTTTCCGAAATTGTAATAGATTGCTCAGAACGCATCATACCCACAGCAGGCTGTACAGAACCAACCCCATTTTAACCGAAACAACCCTCTAACATCCTTTTTTGAGGGAGAAAAAGAATCGGTTCATGATGCAATCTCGAATTCTTTTTCCTGCTGGGCTACGTTCGTTGGATTTCTACAATGAAATGAATTAAGTCACAAAATAGTTCTTTCCTCTCATTTTAACAGCTGAATTTTTATATTTTAACTAGCTGAAGTGCCCGGCGTCACACGGGTTTAAATGCAACATACCAAATCCAAGAAAATAAGTATATGATTTCAACTAAGCCCAGTAGAATCATATTTCTCAAAAGTATTTTTGGTGACCATGCGGTATATTAACTGGGTGTAAAGGAGAACGTGAAATCAAACTTTGCGTTATTTATTTTATCCGTGTGATTTTCCAAAAAATCACTTTCTATTTTCTAACTGTTGTCAAATCAATGTGGCAGAGCAGTAACAGTGGCACGCGAAGACTTTTTGAAAAAAATCCAAAATTGCGGGGAAAATGTCGATCTCAAAAATATTAATAAAAACTAAAACCATTGAACTGATAAATATAATGATATTATCTGTACCTCAGAACCAGACTAACATAAGTCCATTTTCGGCACTTTTCAGTAGAGGGGAAAAAACGATTGTCGGATACATGCAAAAGATGGGACTCGTGCTCTTTTAACCCTATTAAATAATTGTGAAGGAATTTTTTTTCTAGAATAGCGTTTTCATGGGTAGATGCGGAATGAGATTCTACATACAATGCAGCAAAAAAGTGAAAATAGCCATTTTTGGACTTACGTCCTTCTGGTTATGAGGTATAGTTATGACAATTAAGTGTCAGGAGGCTGGCTAACAAATTGTTTTAATTACAAAATACTTAGCGTTAGCTCGGACGCCCAACGAAAGCTGTTGACACTACAGACGATGCTTTGTAAATCATATTTGTGCGTGAAACGAATGAAACTTTCAATGCTGCAGAATGGATGCTTGATCTGCAATAGTTTCAGCTACGGGTGATGAAATTAAAAAAAAAAAAAAAGTTGACTCTGCAAGTAAAATTAAGAAACCAGATTGGACAAAATTCGGTATGGTTGAGCAAATGGGGATCCTTAAGTTGTTTTTGCTACATTAATTGAAAATAATTTGGGAAAAAACTTCATAAGTATCATCAAATTATTTATCAAATTCCTTGCCAAAGAATGAGACTTTTTCTCTGCTGGTGACTGTATTAACCCTCTGACTGCTCAATTTAGTAAGCGAAGTAGCTTAAAAAATGGCTATTTTTTATGTGTGGAAAACAAATATGAAGTTTATGAACCAAATTTACGCAACTTAAGTTATAAATTACCCTTAATTGGATAAATCTTACAACAAGATTCAAGGAAAAGGTTTATTTCCTGTTGTTTACAGCAAATTCAAGCATCATATTTCTTTAAGCAACAAGCAACGTAGATAAACCCCTTTCTTTATTAAATTGGGGGGATGGGGGGGAATCTAGCTTGTAAAATGGTCGAGAGCTAAGTTTAAATACTTCAGAAAATTCGGCATGTAAGCAATGAAATTGGGGAATGAGGTTTTAAATTACGTCATGCATGTTTAAATCACGGGATGAGCAAATTTTGTTGCATCTTCGTCGCCCGTGGGAATCGCGGGATAAGCAGCCAGAGGGTTAACAAACTACAAATTAGATCTCTGAATGCTTTGTGCACTTTTCCCAGGAGAAGGAGGAGCGCATGGTAAGTTACTCCTTCATTGAAATGTGCAATAGCTGTCCAAAGGAAAAATAGTTAATAAGATTTTAGAATTTCAGGGAGTGTGTTTTTTGAAATGTCTGGAAGGAAAGCAGTGAGGACTTGCCACTTAAGAATGAAAAATGAATTTAGCTATGCCATCTCTTATCCGGCGTTTAAGTAGTTTAAATTTAAGATAAAACAAAAAAGGTTCCCGAAACAAGTATAGAACGTTAAATTCAATACTGAAAGTATCAACTCAAATTTAATAATTTTCCAATGATATATGGAGAAAATTTTACACTCATTTTAAGTATACATTCAGTGTTAGGTTTAATGATATTCAGGATCATAAAAAATGCTGATCTTTTCAAACTTTTTGTCTATTTCTCTGCAAGACACTGCTTGTTACCCCTCTGAAATCCAAATCAGAATTACTAACCTTTTGCATTGATAATCAAATATAAGAGTTTACTTCAACAGAAAGCCATCCGCGTTATATCGAAATTTGTACCAACAAATTTTTTTTCACATTAACACACTTTAGCCGTCTGATACTGCTGTAGATTGATTTCAAAATACGCTTCTAAACCAATACTTTTGGTTATGAATGCAGAAAAATCTAAATACCGTTGAATATTAATTGATAGCACTTATAAACCACATTAAGTACAGACTGTTTAATTTTTAGAATAGAATGTTTGATGTTATTTGTTTCTTTTTTAAGTATAAACCAACTAACAGAACTAAGATAACTCTTAAGTTCAGACTTGTTTTATCTTTATTATCATTTTGTTTTCAATTTCTCAGATTTACGAGAAAAAATGTTTCATTTGAGTAAGAATTTCATACTCAGCCAACTTAAAATCTATTTTTAACTTTTTAAAAATTTTAGTTTGTTGGAAAAATATAATGTGGCACGCTGAGCTTTTTCTCTCCAGATAGTGGCACTCTCCCTTAAAAGGTTGGCCACCCCTGCTATAGACGAATATAAAAATCCTAAGAAAGCAATAAATTTCATACTTACTCCAGAGAAGCCTTGGTTCAAAATTTTCATCATGATTACTATTAATACTGTTGTTGCTAGGCAACCAAATTTTGCAACAATGGGTTGAAAATTTAATCATTTATTGCGGAAATTACATGAAATTTACTATTTTCCATAATAACTTTTTTAAACTAAGATTTTTAGAAATAAATTATAGCTTATCCTGCTCCCTGTTACTGTAGCTATCTAAGGTGCAAAAATGGTTAAAATCGGTCCAGTAGTTTAGAAGATTACCCGGCCATACATACAAAAAGTGGTCATTTATGTATATAGATACCCACAAGTTGCGTTTTTTTTTTTCAATGGTTTGATCAGAAGCTATTTCTTCATAGGCCGACAGTCTGCAATAAGGTACTTCCGAACAGTAAATGAGTTCATATGTATTCCATACCTTTTTAAATCTCTATTAAGTGCTGCCCAAGTCTTTTTACTTTGCACAGGTAGAAAAGTCACTCTTGGTGTTGTTTTCAATTTTCGAATCTCTATTAAGTGCTGCCCAAGTCTTTTTACTTTGCACAGGTAGAAAAGTCACTCTTGGTGTTGTTTTCAATTTTCGGGAACATGTCCCTCTTTTTTTTTGGCGATATGGATCTTGCTTCTCTTTTTGTTTTATAACACGACTCACAACTGCAATACTAACGTCAATTATCTTCGAAATCTCTCAAGTCTTTGGCGTATGTCTGGAAAGCGTAACAATCTTTGTACGATTTTCGTGGTGTCACATTTATCGCTGACAACAGTGAAATCTCAACTGACGTGATCATAGATCCAGTTAACATCTACGGAAGTTCTTGCACATGCAGCCCTAAACTCCTTAATATGATTAGTGATTTTAGTATGATTAGTGAAAAATACTAGGAATTATTTCAAAATTAATGAAAAAAATTCTTTGTTTCAATTAATTTGCACAAGGGTGTATACTGAATTCAGGGAGAAGTGACAGCGAAAGTAAACCTTGGTGCCGACATTTGCCACATACATAAATTAGTGATTGGGTTAGCGATTCTATTCATGAATATTTCTCCTACATGCTTGGCCCTGTTTTTAACATCATTGTGCCTCAAAAGTCAAAGGTATCGCCAAATGTCACATTGGTATGTTTACTTTCACCATCACTTCTTGCTGAATGTACTATAGGTTACACATGGGTTCAACTGACAATTTAAAAGGAGACATTAGTTCTAATCTGGACGAAATTCTTTTGCTTTTTGATGGGAAGAAAATTTATGCAACAGAATTTTAAATATATTGGTTCTCATTTGAATAATTTTTTTTTGGGAAACAAAATCTATCGACTGTGGTGTGAAATGAAAATAAATGAAGAAAATAAACAATCAAAAATCTTAAGTTTTTATAACACTGAATTTCTTTCGCAGTCATAATACAAAAAACCTCATTGCCAGAATGATGTATAAAACATTAGGTATATTTATATACATATCTATGTGTTTCATGTATATATAGTACTCTCTTCCACTCACAAATGACCTGAAAGACTACAGATCAAAATAAATTTCTGTATTTGCTAAATATTTTTTACATAATAAATAGGGCAGCAGTGAGTTATATATAAACAGGAATCAATTTGACACTCTCATTCTAATTTAAAAAAAAAAAGAAAAATTGCATTTAACAACATAACATTTTACACATAAAATTCCCTTTATACAAGCATTTATCACACCTGGAAGTAGAAGTAAAAATATAAATAATTTTTTTCCCATTTTACTAATCATGACCTGGTGACACAAGAATTAAGTATACACAATAGGTTTAACTTTCCACTTTTAGGAACGGCGGTGTCCAGTCGACCTCTTTTCCTCCTCGATGTGTGTTGAGCAGAAAACTGAAAAATATTCCTAGAAGGCACAACCTTTTTTTTTTTTTTTTCACTCTAAGTGGATACGATTTCGGTCCCGCAGGTGAAAAAAAGATGCTCTGGAATTTTTGTCGGCGTTTCCCCGTAGGCACGTGTACGGAAGTCTTCTACCCCATTTCACTGGAACAAAGTGTCCACTGTTTTAGATTCACGTCCTTCACACTTGCATGGCAACCCAGTCGAATTTTATACATGCGGTCGCTACTCGCCATCTCGATACCCAAAAGAAGCTTTTTCGATTTCATGTGTCCCAAGTATAAAACAGAAATGCAGCATAATAAACATTTTCTTGTGATATTCTGTACAATTTACAATTTGTGCTTGACTCTCTTCCGGGAACTCCTCGCACGTCCCAATAAAATATATTAAAAGCAAGACGGGGTTTCGACACAAAGTTCACTTTTTGATGCATGTTGAAAACTTTTTTTGTTTCCCAGAGCAAAGTATAATTACTAAATTTCAGTTTACGAGTCGGTCTGCTTTCAACGGGAAGGACTCGTATCGTCGACGAAGGGAGACGTCTGGCGATAGACTTCCTTCCATCTAAACGTGTAACCAACTCACAAACTCCAGCGTTTAAAATTTGAATATAGTTTATTTTTAAAACGGCACAAACATTAAAAATTAGAGGCAGAGACACATGATCACAAATATGAAAGCAATCTATTAAAATAATTTGATTCATTGAAAACTGTTTTTAAGTTAAATGAATTAAAAAAATTCCTAAATCATCATTTTTTAAAACACAGTACAGAACAGACAAGACCAATTCATGTCTCGGGACGCCTCCTTTCCCCTCCCTTTCTGCCGACGGCACTCGAAGAGAAATCACTATATACACATTCGGCGAGACGCTATCCTCTGCCGGTCGGGCACGCACAGAAACCCCATCCAAAAAGCTCTATGGGTAGAGAGAAGGCGAGGTCCCGACTGAGGGCGTGCGAGTGTCCGACTCGCGAGAGGAGGAAGAAGGAAACCGCGCTGGGTGGTCTCACGTGGGCCGAGGCTCCTCCTCAGTGGGGTCGGAGTCTCCGGACTCCACCTCCCTCAGCCAAGTAAAGAAGGGGGAGACAGAGAGAAGGGCCACGGCCTTGCCCACCATCTCGTTGGGGTCGTTGCTCTGCTCCCAGCGCTTGAACGTCTCGTCTGTGATGACCTCGTCGTCATACAGCAGGTCGAAGATCTGCCTCAACACACCTGCAAGAAAAGAACAGACATCAGACACATAGACCAGAGACAAAAACGATAGTCTCCCGATCAGAATGACAACCGCAGAACGCTGTTCGCAGAAAATTTTGGAAATAAAAAGATAATTTCGATATTTTAAAAACAATTTTCTGTAATCCCCTCCCCTTTTTTTGGGGAGCGACAAATGTTAGTTACCAATGTTTAGGAGCTTTTAATTAATAATATCGAAAAGGGGTATAACTGAGTAAATATGCTGGTTGCTAAGTGTTAACTGTACTAGTATATAAAAGTTTATATAGTTTTACTGGTGGCAGTTGCATAAAACTTGGGAGAAGTACAGCAGTTTCTTGCAGAAAATTTCAAAGAAATTATTTGAGTTCCCAGAAAGTTTTAAATTTTATCTGGGTCTGGACGACCGATTCTAAGCGCCGGCAAGGACACTTGCCAAGGAGTGTTTTTGGCGAGTTATTATCATTTGGTAATTTTTCACTGTGAGGAACTAAATTACAGTAACCCTCCATTATATCGCGCTTTTCGGGGGACGGCCCTGGTAGGAAGCAGTTTCCAACTTAAGATGAAATATTTTGCTGCTATGCACGTTTGTGTGACAGGAATTGCCAATGTTTTTTTCAGAATTCAGAAGAATAGAAGAATCTTCGTTTCGTTCATTGACAAAATAAAGAAGAAAGAGTTTTTCTGACTTTACCATACGTTTTTATATATGGTTTTAAACTGAAAGCAAGGTTTTTTAAATAAGCTGTGATATTTCGGGAGACACAAGAAAAGAGCGATATATCCGAATGAGCGATATAACGAGGGTCTATTGTATAAACAGCACATGTAGTTGACAATGTCCCGAAACTTTACTTTAGAAACTCTTAGCTTCTTATTTTTTTACACAACCGAAATTTGAAAACTTACAGAAATTCCCGAACAAACAACCATTTATTTGTGCATGCCTCAATCCCAGTTTCCTAGTGAGGTTTATAGTGACACTGACTGTGTGAACTAGCTTTTTAAAAAAATATCATGAGGTGAACAGTCGAAATAGGATTAAATCCCCCAATGCATCTTGAAAAATATTTCGATATACAGAGGCTATTTCGATTTCGAAGAAGTTTTAAGTGTAACAAACACCAGGATCTAAGAAAATTGCCGTGGTTTTTATTTTCCTCTTTTTGTGTAAGTTACGAAACCAAAGTTGGTCTTAATTTCTGCAAGACAAATTTTTTTTAAAAATAATTCATGCTCGAAAATAAAGGGCAGTACCTGCAGAAATAAGTTGAGATGTTAGAAGAAAGTGTGTTTAGATTCCATGCTTTGTTTTCAGCAAAAATCAAATAAGCAAGCTTCTACAACAAAGCTATAGTACAATAGATGACAAAAATTAAAAAAAAAATAAATTAATTAAAGAAAGGAAGAAAGAAAGAAACTTGCAGATACTGCCCATTACCTTTCCATGGCAAAATAAATCTGAAAATTAGAAGGAAATATACATATTGTTTTAAAACAAATTTCTAATCGTAATTACCTTTGGGCTGGTCCAACTGGTTCATGAGAGACTGTATTGCATATAAAGCTTGAAGCTCCAAATTTTCTTTGTGCTCTATATACTGCGTCAAGAGCGGAATTCTTTCTTTTAGCTTGACTTGGATTAACTCGGAATTTTGACCAGAGCCTGAAAATCAATGAAAAAACATTACCTTTACAAAGCAATAAGTAGTGCACAGCTCACAATAACATCAATATATTTGTGGCAGCAAAAATTGTTTCTACTTATTAACAAACATTAAGTGCATTTCCTAAACCTTTCACTGAAATTTATTTTCTCAAGTCATACTTGCGGGATCAGTATTTAAAGGCAGGGGTTAAAAACTATACGTAAGGCATTTGGCAACAGTGCTGCAACTCGAAACACTACTTAACCCTCCGGCGGTTCAGCAGTTCCAGAATCATATAAGCCAGGTATTCGTTCATCTGTTATCTGATTAAGCGTGGCCAACAGTATATTTCACCTAATAAAGTACATTTTACTATAGCAAAATTAATGTTTATTTAATGAAAAACTTTGTTTTTAGAATGTAAATGTTATGATAAGAATTTAAAGCAGAATGGCAGCTACAAAAGACATTTTTAAATTTCTCACATCCAAATTTAAATTTACTAGACAGGATGTTGGATATAACATTGAAGTTAAACAATGACACATATCTCGTGGATCATACATTTTTAAACATCTTTTAACCCATGAAAAGATAAATCTGTCACATTATGGAACTTTAAAATATTTTAGTTTTAGAAATTTTACTACTGACATAACATTGAAAAATGATTGAAAATTTGGAAAAAAAAAAACCTTTGGAATTTCTTTTTAGCAATTCAGCATGCATGAATCATTTGTTTTCAGTGTTTGTACTTCACGAAATTTTTTTCTTGCAAAAAGAAATTTAGTGCATTTAAAGTAAAACTCACTCCACCAAAATTTGATGATTGATAGAGGCGTTTAGCGTACGCAGATAACAAGTCAAGATTCAGACACAGAATGCAACAAGAACTCACCATGGATTGCGTTCTCATGTACTGCTGACACCAAGGCACGAATAAAGGAAGGTTCTGTGACTGCCTTCTGAGAAACATTTGCCTGGAAATAAAACATAAAACATGAGAATAGAGATAACATAGATTTATCATTGAATATGTGTTAACCTTTTAACTGTCATGCCCGAGATAGTCTCGGGCACAGCTGGTTTTCGAAAATGTCGCGCCAGAGTGTTACTCCGGGTAATTTCTTTCTTTTTTTTTGAGTGCATCATTTTGTTATACCCGAATATATATCGGGAGACGTTTATTTCGGCTTCATCTCTTTGTCAAACCCGACTGTTTCTCGGGTTTGTGTTTGGAAAAGTGTTAAAAATCAAAATAACTTGACAGTTAAAGAGTTAACCAGGAGTGATTGTTGGGCTCATGAAAAGATAACACCAGGGCGAGGACTGCTGATGGTCTTTGAAAAAGGTGAGAAAGGTGACAAATTTTAAAACAAAGGTGACTAAAAGGTGACAAAAAAGTAACTAAAAGGTGACCAAAAGTAATTTGTTAAGAAATGAAAAAGCAGAAAACAATTATCCTTTTTTCTGACTTTTACCAAAAGTAGCCTACATACTATTTCAAAAGACTTTGATTCTGAACATGAATATGATAGAGCTGGATAAAATACACCATTTTAGGACATATTTTCAAAAAACTTTCAGTGTAAACTCTATGTTATGCAGGGGTGTTTGTGAGTTCATAAAAAAATACCTGAAAGTTTTAAAGAGAAAATGTGTATGTGTGTGGGGGATGTTTTTTTTTTTTAAACCAAAGCCCCTATTAATTAAGCACATCTAATTTTATAACCATACATATATAATAATTTCCTATTATATTCCTACATTCGAATAGTTTCAAATAGTTTTTAGTCAAAATATTGTGTATGCATTTAATTAAACTGTAAATGAACAATAAAGTTACTCTTGAACTGTTGTTGAACAAATTATCCCCAGAAAAATATTTTAAGGAGAAAGCAAAAGTCTAACAGAATTACTGTTTGTTGTGCGAAAATATTGTAAAGTAATGAAAGTTGCGTTTGTCACTGAAAATATGAAAAAGAATTGATCTAGATGCAGTACCCATAAATCTCCTAATCACTACAATATGACCTGAGTCAAGGATTTCATATTTATTAATACTAAAATGAAATACTATTTAAAGATATGTGTTAAAAAACTTAAATAATTAAAACAAAAATAAAATTCAGCCACAGATTCAGCAGTTAAGTTTTTAACATCTGACACTATAAAAGAGCATGGAATTTGCTTAAAACTTTTATTTTAATGATTTAAACAAAATAAAAAAAGAAATGTTATTTGTTTGTATTTCAACAAGGAATAGCAAGCATCGAAAATGCGAAATATGAATCAAAGCGGACGCAAGGAAATTGCAATTTTCAAAATTAAGATGTTAAAAGTATGAAAATAGCATAGAAAATAATTCAAATAACTTTACTTCAGATTACAATCAGAAGCTCTACGATAAACATACTAGTTTTACTATTCACATAATTGAAGCAAAATAAAACTTAATCAGATCTTTAAATTTTAACTTTGACATTTTGATTTTCATAAAAGAAGAAAGAATTTCGCTTGAATATTTTAAATTTGTAATTTTTTAGAATAAATATATTTCATTTATTAGTTTCCAAACAAAGGATAATAAGCATCAAAAAAGAGAAAAATTCGATTCTCATATTTTTTTTAAATGAAGACATCAAAATCAAAAAAATTAAAATTTATTAAAGCAAAAAAACAATTAGAATGGCATCTTAAACTTACATTCGATGAATATTATTAAAAATTATCGGTATAATCATCGGAAATTCTAAAAAGCAAAAAAATTCCTGAGGTGAGAAGATAAAAGCATAGTTAAAAACATTTTATTTCGGGTATTTTCGAACATGAAAATACTAGAATCGATCATGAAAATACCGAAAATCCGATTAAATACTAGAGCACAATCACCCCTAGTTATGTTCAAAGAATTTTCTTAAATATCAATTAAATTTATACCTGAAATTATGAAGTGAAGATAATGACGATGTATTTAATGAACATATTTTATTTTTTTCATATTTTTAATAGGTCATTGCAAAATCATCCGCATTCATTTTCTTGTTTCTCTGTAAATACAAAGATGTTCACTAAAAAGTATTGACAATAGAGAATGAGAGAAAATCCCATCTCTATGCAAATCACCAACCGAATTTTGTTTCACGAACTAAAAAAGAAAAAGAACTGCCAAGTATCCTTGGAAAATGTGCACCTGTTTTTTGAAACTTTTCAACAGGTGCTTCTATAGGCTTTGTTTTGTAAATGAGCCACAGTTGAAACATTTTTTTTAATGGTTGAAGGACTGATCTTTTTTTTTTCAAAATTCCATTTATTTTCACGTGAGGAAAAGAATATTTATACTCTTCAAAAATTTAATGTATCAAAAATAGATTTCCCTAAAGCGCATTTCAAGAAAGGTTTAAAAAGGTGACAAAAATTCCAAAAGGTGACAAAAAGTGACCAAATTTTCAAAAGGTGACTAAAGGTGAGAAAGGTGACTGAGTCCTCGCCCTGTAACACATATGTACACAGAACACAACAATAATTTTGCTGACTCATACACACAAGGGATTTCCTGTATAGGAAGAGGGATTTCCCCTTTCTGGAAGCACAGCACTAATTGATAGGCAGACATACTTTTTATTCTTAGTTTTTTACTTTATTAAAAGTTTTCTTTTTTAAGAAAAAAATTGTGGAGGAAATAACGGAAAATTTCATCTTCCAGCCAGATGAACTTTGAGTCAAATTTCAACTTTTTGATTCTCAGAAAAGGACAGAATTTTGCTCCACCATTTTATGGTAATGTTGCAACGAATATTCGATCCCCTTGTGGTTACACCACTGCGATGAATTTATATGCATAGCTGCCAACATGTCAACTTCAAAACTCTTACAATGCCTGCCGTGGCTGTATTAGCGCACTTTAACCAACTTGCAATAAACCATAAACATTTAAAGCATTACAATAATTCCAGATCTTTAAGGTGCAATTATTCTGTACTTTTAATAGCAATAAAAGGGGGGTGGGGATAGCACTGTTTAAATTACAAAAGAAAAAATAGGATTACAACACAGTCAAAAGGCAGGTTTGTGCCATTAACCATTCAAGAATACAAGTGTGCACTATTAAAACATTTTGTATTTCTCTGCAATGTGCACCATTATTATAAATCATTAAGTGTATCCTTTTTAGGGAAACTAATAGCTGCTTTGTAATCCTACTTCTTCTTTTGCAATTTATAGTTATCTGTTTTTGCTGCTATAACTGGTAGTTAGGCTTTCTAAAGTTGCGGACCTTCAAACATTTTCTTTCAAAAACTTGTTCAATGCTTTTTTTTTTAAAGCTCTTAGTGATCAAAATGTTCTTCAGTTTATTATTAGACAGAACTGTGCAGTTCTGTCCTAGTTTTTCCGATGCTACTAAATATTCTTTCACGCTTCTGCAGGGTTGTGAAACATAAGATAGAATTGAAAGCACAGTAAAGGAGACCCTTTCATACTTCAATGAACTAGAAGCATCAATTAACTACTTCAAAACAGCCCATTTTCCATCCCTCCCCCATCCTCATAATTTTTAGAAAATCATGTATTTGAACAGAACAAAATTCACTTTGGAGTTTATCTTAAATTGCGTATGTAGTTTCTCCATTCTTCTAAGGCAACATAACAGAAAAAACAGAAACATAACAGAAAACTTACAGAAAATCAATATTGGGGACCTGGAACTACAATTATGCCATAAAATCTTACAATCTTATAACATGTCCAAAAATCTTACAATGTAAGACTAAAATCTTACAAGTTGGCAGTTATATGTATATGCATAAAAAATTATCGAGTTGTAAAATTAAGGAGTTTTTAAGAACTTCTTACTGAGTGTAGGCAGACTGCTAATTACTCAAAAACAATTTACAAACATTTAAAATTCTTAAAGCATTTATCGCGCTACGAGAGACTCACATCGATCCAATCGAATATCTCCTCATTCTTTTTATTATTTTGGAGTAAGGAGCTCAGCTCCTTCCTCAGCTCTTCAGGAGACAGCTCTGTAGAAAGAGGGGTAGTCTTAGTGGGAGTAACAGTGAACTCCAGTTTCTGAAAATAGAAACAAAACAACTATCAACTTCACTTCTTGACTAACACCATGCCAAAAGCGTTGAATAAAAATTTAAAAAGTAAAAAATCAAAACATTCAAGTCAATATCATAATGAAACTTAACTATTACAAACCTAGTTATGGTTTTAAAAATCATTTTTCTCCAGATTTAATTTCCCCCCCCCCCCCATCTTACTGCATTCATTTTCTCCATTATCCAGGACTCAAGTATTCCTGTTCTATCATCCCAAATACTAATAGATGGCACTAATTGTATTACTTTTATCACATTCCAGAGTTGGTCATATGGTGTTTGACCTTCGTAGACAGATTTATAAAGGTAAATAATGATTCCCTGCTCTGCTAAAATAGAATTTTAAAAGTCTCATTTGCTCTTATTTATGGCTATTTTCCTTGGGAGTAATGGAAAGAGAAACATATTTAGTAGGTTAATTTATGAAGAAAAAGGAAGAATGAAATATTTTTGATTGTTTTCCAGACCATTGGATTCTCTGCTCAATTTAAGTACTCCTATGATTTAAAGGAGCATTAGGGTTCATGATTACTTTTACGTGCAGTTCTTTTTCATTTTGAGACTTTTGAATACCACATCGAGATAGTTGAGCAGGAAGGATGAGTGAATTGTTTTTAAGTACATAAAAAAGAAGTTCTTAGACTAGGATTATAATTAGTTAAAACTCCCTGTCTAAATTTTAAATTACAAGAACATAATATACAAATCATTGCTTCATTTTCCTGTTTTAAAATTCCATGCACATGATATCTGTAACTTTGTTCCTGTTAGCAAATTATTTATTTGCGTATGCAGTGAAAATTTTAGTGTTTTGTTTATTTCACTCGCTATTAATTATGTCATATTCTTGATATTAATAAATGTTAAAATAGTAGTATTGTTTACACAACTGAAAAGTTTGGAGGCATTATATTGAGATGCCTATAATATGATATATTTTTTAATAGTTAGACATAACTGATGGAAATGCTTGAGTCGTCTTGTCTTTGGTCCCCCCTGAAAAAAATAAAAATTTGTATAGATAATTACAAGTCTCAGTGGGTTTCAGTTCATTTTGCATTCAACTATTTTTGTAAACCTCTTTAAATCTTTTATTGCATGGAGAATGCCATTGATGTTCTTCACTTAAAACAAGGGGTGCTATATCTGCATGAAGATATTTCTGTTAGGTGCAAAGTTTTCTAAAATTTGATTAGGTTTGTCACGAACCTCTGCAAGTCGTGATCCAAAAACTGGTAAATGAAATTAGTAAATTTGAAAGAAATTCTTATATCTGTAGTGAGTTTGATACCAGGCTCATGCTTGGAATTTTTTATAGGCAGAGGATTAATGCATTCCATCCTCACCCAATAGTTAGGAATATCAAAGATTAATTCCTTTCCGCTTAATGGTCACAATGGGATCTCACTATGGAAGGGTAGGGTTTAAACCTAGTTAGATTTGGAGTATTCTAGATCACTAGGAATGTACATGATCAGTGAATAGACTTACATGAGTACGTATGAAGTCCTCAACATTTTCTGAAGTTCCAAGGAAATCTGTCCACTGCAGACCAGACTCTCGCCATGCCTCCCCAAGTTTGAAAGTACCCTGAGATATAAAGAAAAATATTCAAGAGCTGTGTAACTTAAATTCAATTTTTCTATTACAAGTTTTATTAAACTCTTAATTCTAAGGCTGTCAAGTTAGAAGATAACAAATTAAAAGATGATTTAGAAAGATAATAAATGAAAAAAAGATGAAAAGGCAGACAAAAGACATTTATGACAAATATCTTTAACACTGCAAATGACCGAAAATGCACAAATGAGACTTGCACATTAGCAGAAATGATGTCACAAATATTTAAGGTTTTCAATTGGATGCGCTTTAATTTTAAAGAGCACATACCTTCTTTTTGGCGGAGCACAAAACAGCAGACACCAGCTTCCCAGCGGTTAGAGAAGGCCGGCAGGGCTCCAGCACTTCTTTGAGGAAAGTGAGGGGCAGCTTGTTGTCCTCAATCATAGGTTCCAAGATCTCCCCTACGTAGTCCCAGATAAGAGGGATGTCTAGTGCATAGTCATCCATGTTGCTAAGCACATTGTTAAACCTGAGCGAGAAATCAAGTTTAAAAAATGCAAGTGGAAAAAAGGTGAACATGAGTAAAAAATGCTGTAATACGGATTTAGAATGTATCTTTTCTTGTTTGAAATTTTTATTTAACGCAGTTGATTTGGTTTAACTATGTTCCAATTACCGACAATGTAACAACTGAAGAAAAAAACAACCTTAGTGCAGTAATTGCAAATTATATTTACAACGTACATGAGGTACTAATACGCAGAGATACTGCAGACAAGTACGCAGTATCCCTGTGTATTAGTGCCTGATGAACGTTGGAATTATAATTTGCAATGTAACAACTATTTTCTGTGATCCCTGGTCCTAAAGCATTGAAAGATTTTTAGAGACATGTAACCCAAAAATGATTACTTCAGACTATGTACTAACCCCATTTTGTACTGCTGGAGAGAGAAGATTTGCCTAGAAGTGAGTAGGTAGAAAAGTTGGCCTAGAAGGGTCCTGGCCTGACTAGAACGCTCCAGCACCTGGTTCACGGCAAATTCGATGAACAGAGGGACGGTTGAAGTAGAACATACATCCATCACACATTTTATAGCTTCCTGTTAAAGAAACAGAAACATGCCTTAGTATATACTTACATAGTGAATGGGAAAATATTTTAAAGCACTTGAATTTTCAAGTTTTAAATATTCCACAAGTACAAATTCTGAAAAATATATAACATTTTGAATATATACTTCATTGGGAAATATTTTAAAGTAACAGGTGGATTTTTAAGTTTTAAATTTTCCTTGAGTACAAATTGCACATAATATTAAATATGGTAGTGGACATTGAAAATACAAGAAAAGTCGGAATCTTTATAAGAAATACAAGATCGCTTTGACTTTCTAATTTTTTAGAACATCTCAATTAAGGGGGGGGGGGTTACGACGACAACAACAAAGCATAGCAAATCCAGTAGTAAAAAGGAAATAACTTTTTGCCAAAGATTTTTTTTTCAGAATTATATTTTCATTTGGAAGTTGTGAATTATCTTATGGACATGATCGTTGAAATTTTTGGGTAAGTAAATAAAATTTAAAGTCAGATTTGGAGAAAATTTTATGATTGTAAGATTTTAGTCATATCACTTTGAATAAACAAAAAATCATACTCAAATCCACGTTTTTGCATTTGTCTTCAGTATTTTCTTGTTAATTATAATTGTTTTCTGATGATGTAACAGAGAATGTTGAGTAACCTTTGGCTGGATGCATTGCAAAAATAAAGGAAGAATATTGAACACTTAAACAAGGTAACCAAGTTGAGTTGGCTATTCTAAGGGTGCGCAATAGGGTGGAGCGAAAATGACCGAAAAAAACTTTTTTTTTAATTTCAAATAGCTTGATGTGTCAAAATGTGCCATTTGATCACTAAAACAGAGTGTGAAAGTTTGAAGAGATTTGAAAAATTTTTTGAGCTCCCTTCGCGACCTTTTGTTTTACAGTATTTGGTAACATAATGTAAAAAATTGACAATACATTAGACAAACTGTTTTTAAGTTTAGCCACCTTTAAGCACAACAAAATATAGCAAATATAATAATTTATACAATAAACAATATCAAAGTGCTAAATAAAATAAAATATCACTAATGCAAAAATACAATAAAATGTCACATACATGTCACAAGTGAAATGCGAGAATTCACGTTTTGTCTCAAACTTCGGTATTAGCTATCGCGAAGCAATTCAAGATTAGGACAAACCCATCTCGTGCTATGTGCCCACAAACAGCCTTTGCCACCTCTGTTACTAGCTTAACATGTCTTTCTACGGCTTGAATGTGATTTGGAAATTTGGGGCTCGATTGGCTGTAGTTATCCATTGTGAGTGAATTAGGCAACCAGGGCTTCTATTTGCTAAAGTAAGGCTACATTCACCTTTGCAGATGCTATTGCACATTTTCAGTAGATAGCGTTGATCTGTGCTTAACTTCTTCGGGTCCAGATTGAACAGCTCCTCAATTAACTGCATGGGTTCACCGTAGCAAGCCGCTTCCGATATCTCCAGAAAGTCCCCGCGGTCCTGGAGTCGTGCCATCCAGTGTATGGAAACGATTTCGTAGCGGCAGCTCATTAGCGTGGAACAGACATACCTGCAGAGGACACTTTAATGTTTCTTCCAGCCGTCGTACGATATCTGCTCTATGACATGTGTTCACATTCTTGCATATAACTTTAATGCTCTCCATTTGCGCATTCTGCTCGATGAAACTAGAGACTGTTACCTCAGCAATGTCTTTGCTGGTGCTTGATGTCGGAGTAGTGTGGCTGAAATAAGAAGAACCTGGTTCTGCGATGATGCTTACCTGTTCTTCTGTCAGGAGTTTTCTGTGGTACTTGCTGTCACTGTCTACTACTCGTGTCAGAATTTGACTTTTCGAGCATCAAAATATATTTCCTCTATGTCACGATGAGCCTGATTGATCTGATTATCATTTTGTGTGTTGGAGTTTCCAACAAATTTTTCTTCTTCCTCTATGGGTCTGACTTTGATCTATTACTTTAGATTGGTCGATTGTCGACACGGGACCAACATCGTGCAGAACTAATGTTGCCAATACAGCAGCCAATCTATCCGAGACTTCGATCCAATCGCAAGCTTTAGCAAGTGAAGGTAGAGATATTGTCCCTTTCTTGCGTTTCATATTTTTCTTTGCCTTAGTCTCAATTGGTTTTTCATCAGGTATGTACCCATCGTCCGTGTCTATCACATTGCCCAACGAGTGAGATTCCTATTCGATACTTTTAGTATCGGAAAAATTGGATGTATTTTTTCTCTGTATGAAACTTAGCTTATTTACTCGACTGAGAATGGCTTACTAACTTTTAAGTTTTCTCCTCAATTTCTCCATATCTCCCTTATATATACCACCGATTATCCTTTTCTTGGTCCTTTTTGATCATGCAGAAAAATGCGGTCCTTTGCCGGAATTTTAAATTCTGTTGGCTATTTGCAGTTTGAAGTCCAGTCGAAGCATTTGCTTCGACTCAAAGACATTTGCTGAGATCAAATAGGCTGTTGGATTTGTTACGAAAGTCAGTCAGTCTCTTGTCGGTAGTTGATATTATCTTTTTTCCTTTTGTAAACGCTCAGGGTCAGATTGTTTCTGTTATGGAATGATCTCAGTTTTTCAGCCGCATGTGCGTGACTTACCGTTGAAAGTAAATCCGTTGTCCAGATCTTTTCTTACTTCGTAACAAAGTACGTGCGATATGTCAAAAAATATGTATTTTGCATTTTCTGTCTTGAGGTCTTCTCGTAGTTGTATATATTTTTTCATAACATCGGTTAAGTTGGCAGAGTATTGGACGGAAACTTTCTTGGAGAGCCAAATGTCACGCATGATATTTTGTCTCTTGCGACTGCTATCAATTTGATTTACACAATAAATATAACGTTTATTACTTTATAAATAATAAATATATATATTTAATATTATTATCATATGATAGAAAATATCTCTTTGAGAAACAAATATACAACTGAAATTAATTTTCAGCTTAAAAATAGTTCGATTCCAATTTAACAGAAAGCCGAAATAGTTATGGTTTCGTAGTTTCGTATTGAAATATAATAACAGTAGTATAATCTATTATTAGCAATGATGTAATAAGCCGTGCTGAATTCAGACTGAATTTAGCTACAAAATCATAAATGAAAATCTATAAAAGGAAACTAGCCTTTGAATATCTATTACACTTACAGGATGGTTGCTGTATAACTAATAATAGGCGGGAAAATAACCATTTACTGTTCTAATAACTACCAATGCCATCTATCAAAATTAATGAGAAGTATTAAAAATGTCAATTTTAGTAACCATTGACGCAAAAAGGTGAAACAAAAATTGTAGGACATTCAAACTACCCTTCAAAGTCTGCGCAGTCATGCAAGATATTATTAGGACCATACAATCCTATCATATGTCAATTTTTCAGCGAGGCGACATGGGGAGATCCACAAAAATTTGTTCGCCCCCCCCCCCCCAATGAATATATTTGAATTTTGCGGAATTGTATACCATATTACAACAAGGCTGCCGTTTTTGCGTTTTTTTTTTTATTTTTTTTTTTTTTCTTATTGTTTTCTTTTTTCTCCGCATACAAGCTTAGAGAGGTATGGAAATAGAAAAAATGTGTTTTTCTGCTACTACTCACACCCTATGCGCCGCAGCCCTTTGCCAGGAACTGGAGCCTAATGTTCCCAACTGGATAGGTTGAAGATTTCCTACTAAGATTTAGGAATTTTATTATGTTGAGATGAATAGCAAATTTGGATTTTTTAAAAGTGTTTTTTCAATTTTCACAAGAAAAAAGGGGGAAATTTTTAAACTTTTTAAACCCGTAATTTTTTTGGGCAATCTTTTAGCATCCACTTTTTAAAGGTTACTTTTTCCCAGCTTCCAGAAGACTTTTACAAAAATTCAATTGAAAAAAATTTTTTTAAACGTGTTTTTAAAAATAAATATGAACTTTATTTTTTTAAACCATAATCAAATCCCAAAACATACTGAAAAAAAAAGAGGCAAACCTAGAAATTTTAATGCTTTTAGCGTAAACTGGAAAGAAAAAAAGATGAAAAAAAAAAAAAAAAATTTTATATTATCCTGTGAAATTTTTAAAAAGGCCCCCCCGGGAGGAGAATATTGAAAAACCTTAATGCCCCTTAAAAAAAAAAGTTATAAAGTAAATGCTACAAAACTAAGGGTTTTGCCCCAAAATTTGCAGAAAATTGCCGGGACGTACGTCGCAGATTTATTTTTTGCGATTTGCAGATAATTTTTAAAAGAAAGGGAAGGAAAATAAAAAACAGTCAACGAAAAATTGGAAAGGGGAAAATAAATGTCTTTGGTCAGCCAAAAAGGGGGATGCTTTCATCCCTCAAAACAAAAAAATTATCCCCTGTTTTTTTACTTTTATTATACATTTTACATTTCCCTCTTCTTGTAAAACACCCGTGGGGGAAAAGGGAAAAGGCCCCCCCCCCCCCCCCTTTTTTCTTATACACATTTTAAACTACTAGCGACTACTCCTCGTTATGAAACCTTTTTTATGGGAGGAAGAACCCGGGCGTTATATCAAACG